>JAUJYQ010000026.1:0-14660 GCA_033995645.1 Hemileius initialis | reverse complement strand
AATTTGTTTTCTCTCTTCTCAACTATGATAGCAATAATTGCAAAATAATTTTCAATTTCTTATCATCCTTTGCGGTAGTCTTACGTGTGAACCAGAAGTGGCACGAATAGAATAGAAGCAAATTGTATTATATCCTTATTTAAGGTAAAATTCTGACATTTAAGTTAAAGTCGAGGAAATATATATCGAGATCACAAATGCTTTATAGCGTGTAATTGAGTTTTAGTGCAATTCTTTGAGCCAAACGACTGCGACGGCTATGAAGAGCTCTGAAAAAATAAAACACTTGTTATGAATGGAGTCAGAAATTGATTTGCAGCGACAAAGTAGGTTATATGCGATGACAATCTGATTTTCCTGTTTACAACACACCACTGCCAACACTGGGCTCAACACTGGGCCACTCAGTACTGGCTGTGACATCGAATTTGATCGAACCATTCAATAGATTGTAAAGCGATTTGCATTGCATTTAATTCCATATCAATTCTGTGACTCTCTTTCTCTTTCTTAATGACATTTTTCGTATGTTTGCTGTTTTTATACGCAATTCTCCTTTTGTGTCCTTTCCATTCACTCCGCAATATATAACTCATTATTCATTTCCTTACTCTTTGAATAATTCATGATTTGATCGCAATGTTTGTTGATTTACACCAATCAAAGTCGAAGTCATTTCTCATATTCTCCTCAATCATTACCTTTTCTTCGCTCGACAGACAAACTAAATTCGATTGGGTCTCTCGTTAACAGATTTGATACACTTTTAGATTTTTATTAATAGCAATCGTTTTTGGACTTCTTTTTAACCGAAAAAGTTTTCCTGAAGTCTAGAGTTTTGCTAAAAACAATTTATTAATAGATAATTTATATATTCAATAGGCAATAGCCGTTCCCATTAATATCGAGTTTGTTTCAACTGTTTTCTTATGCACTTCTGTTGGCTGTTCTGTCGGCTATGAATCTCTGATCGCTCGCAATGACTGCAATCATATTCGAAATTATTTGCACAAAATATGTTTCGATATAACCATTGGTCAGGTCTACCGAGCAAAAAAAATCTTTGAGCCCTTGTGTGACACATACAAACAGGTATAGAGTCTGTCTCTATGTCTACTCAGTCTATGTGTACCTGTTTTTCTTCTCGCGTTGGCTTCGTTTCGCTCAGACTTACCTGCAATCAACTAATGGGCGAACACCGGCTCTCACTGTTTGTTTGTGCAGACAGTGAGCGAAGACAAGTAAAAAAATACCTGAAAAACGGTTTACAAAAATTGCAGACGGGGTTCAGACCTTTGAGGCATTACTCAGTCAGCGGAGTAGACGTTTAGCCTCTCCTCGGCTCTCCTCTACTCTCCTCTCCCTCTCTCCTAATCTAGAATTGAGACCACCAATTATATAAATATTATATAGTTTTATGTTTTTAATTTTGAGTTAATGTAATTTACTGTTTCATTAGTTTCAATTTTTATTAAGCACCTTGCTCATTAAGCTGGATAGATTTCATGAGTGTTTCTAGTTGCAAAACCATATAAATTATGATATAAAAAGTAAAAATAATTATTCCATTTAAATATAAATTATCAAATTCGACCTTAAAATCAAAATCAATATATTAAATGAGCAAAAAAATGTGATCAATTTATCAAATGTGAGCTAATTTTGAATAATAAAAAACTATTGAAACAAACTACCGTAGAATCCCGCCTAAGATACGCGGATAATACGCGGGATTTTTTTTTGGAGGGGTCAATTCTATATAGTGCGTATTATACGCGGGATAAATTTGTGCGTATCTTGGGTGCGTATTTTTTTCTAGAAAGGGCTTGCTATATATGCGTATTATACGCGGGATAAATTGGGTGCGTATCTTCGGCGGGATAATACGGTATTCTGAAATGAGTACACGTTCTAACGTTAAGAGCGTTTCTCTACTCTATTCGTCAAAAATTAGGTCTCTTTGGGTCTAATAATAGTCAATTGAAGACAAAATTTAAATAAAAAAATTGAAATTAATAGAAAATGTAATGATCACTGACTACTGAAGGCATTGTTTTTGTGCCACAAATCCTGTGCCGAGAGGCGAGCGCTTATGTAATGAATGTGTTTTCGGTTGTTCAGTGCCTTTGCTTGACTTCCTTCACCTGTTTATCGCTTTATGTTTTACTTCTTTAGTTGCAAAGCATTTATTCATTGGTCGGCTAATGATGTGATGCATCGCATTGAAGGGTCAATGCCTTCGTCTGTGAGACAAACAGTTTTTTTGATGTGTTGTTGCGAAAGCGTTGCACAACAGTTACCTGATTGCAGGTCAGGTCACAGACTGGTCTACCAAAGAGAAAAATAATAATCATATAATCCGTCTGACGAGGAATGGCATGCAATGCAACGCAATTTTCTAGTCTCCAACAGATAACAAACAAATCAATGCATAGCCCTGTCTGGCCTACCATTGCCTACCTGTGCGTACCTGTTCTCACAGTGCGTTCCTCTTCTGGCTCTGTCTTACCCTGTTTTCAGTCAACAAACATCTTATCTCTTCAATGATTTTGGTTTTACTTATCGGACACACATTAAGCCCAAGAAATGATTTTTTTTGCAGACATTATCCCAAAAAGCATTAATTCTTATTATTTGTGACGAATTTTATTTTCAAATAATTTCGACCGAAAATCTCAGACTAGAATTATATTGAGTTTTATCGTCTCTTTCCTCAAATTCAATATTTGAACCATTTTTGAGTTCAGTTTTGGTATAATTTAAAGTAAATTTTTCGCTCAAAATTTACAATTCGTCTGACATTACTACAAATGTTTGTTTTAGTTTTGTTTGCGATGAATGAAAAAAGAAAAGAAAAACAAAACAACAAGAAAAAAGGGAAAAAAACTATTTGTTGTGAAAGCAATTGAGACATATATTGTGTTTACATAAAGTCTCAAAAAATAAAATGAGCTAGACACACGCTCTCAGCGGATTAGGAAGACAAGTGATTGAATATAGGATTCCACAGTCGGTCAGCATTTCTTCACAAAACAAGATTTTATTAGTTATTAATTACATTCTTGATTAAACTTTTCAATGTGTTTTGCGAACCGACTGCCGATCGGAGGCAATAATTAACAGCAATTTAGAGTAATTGACTGCAAATGATTGGGCACTCCATTAGTGACACCTTTAGCGCCAAAGCGATAGCGAATGCGAGTCTGACTGAGAGCCAGAGCTGAGAACCCGTTCAGCCATTGTGTGCTGCAGTGAAACCCTTCCTCTCGCACGCAGTCATCCCTTTGACTCCGCATCACTCCAGAGTCAGACTAACCGATTGGCGACTCAATGCCTGACTGGGCGGAGGCCAACACAACACTGGCCGCACAGCACAGCACTGGACCGCTCTTTCGTTCCATTCGATGCATCCTTTCATTACTTTTCATTTTCATTTGGAATATTTTTTCTTCAATTGTTTGCATTCATGCAATAATTTACGGCGTTTTGAGAACTTCGTCGATGACTTTCACTCAATTCTAATGAAATGTTTGACTCAGAAACCACTCTTTTAATCGATAATTGCCTCAAATTATGCGGTATTTAAATAATGAAATGAAACGCAAGTAATTAATTATATTTACCAAAGTTTATGTTTAAAGAGTGCGTTCTCTGTATTAACTTTTCTATAACTCAAATATTAGACTTTTTTAGATGAAGAATAGAACTAAAACAAAAAATAATTATAATTTCTTGAGTTTGAAATAATAATTGCGTTTAAGTTATTTGAACTAATGTTACGCAAAATGAGCTCAAATAGTGTATAAACTAAACGAATAACACATAGTTTTGTCAACTATTCCAATGATATTATAATTTAGTGAACGAAAAGTACATATATTTCTAAGTTATAATAACTTAATGTTTGCCTTAAACTACTGACAAAATCGTAACGTTTATCGCCTCAAAACGACGGCTAAGAATCTGAATGCGAATCTGACTGAAGAGTAGAAATCCAGGGAAAAGTTAACTTTTTATTTGTATTCAGCTAGCTAGATGCTCCATACTTGTTGTTAGATGTTTTCGGCTATTTTTAAACTATTTTTTACTCGTCATGAGAACCAAAGAGAAGAAAAGAGCAAAAAAATAAGGGGACGAGAGATAAACATTTAAGTGGAGACCAAAAAGTTTATTATCGGCCGCAGTGTACTAGACGTCAGTCAGTTATATAACTGAGTTAAGCCCAAGTCCTGCCTATTGCTTGAGCCCTTGCATTGGCCACAAGCGATCGCCACAACCTTTTCTTCTTCAAAGAGCCAGTGCTTAAGGAGAAGTGCGGTCGAGGTATAGTCAGTGCACATCTCTGATGCCAACAACATGTTAGACATCACACATCAGACGGTCATTACGCGTCTCAATGCAAATGGACAGTCAGTCCTCGTTATATAAGAGTTATGTCGACTCTTATGTTTTGATATTAAATTTAAAAAGTTTTATTTTATAATAAATAACAAGTTATTCAGTGAAAATTAATAGAAAAGTTGCGAAACGGATCCAAAAGAATTGCACAGTTGTCGTCCGCCAGAGATTAGATGTGCTCTTCGAATGAAAAGGTCTTTCACTTCGCGGAAATGAAACCCTCTATAAATCAGATTCAGTTTTGAGTGCATCACCAAAAAGGGTTGAAAAGTCTTTTATTCGTGCCGTTCGTCGCAAGTCTTTCACATTCTTTGGCCATGACTTCACTCTTTGTTATTTAAGAGCGCCGTCAAAGGAAAGTGTGCGCCAATCGATTAGAAGGTAGTCTTGAATGAGGTATGCATTCAAAAGGCTTTATTCCCAACACTTTTTCTCTTCACTCCTCTCTGTTGTACTAGTTTTTGCTCTAGTTTTTTTGTGAAGACTTCTCTGATCTGATTTAACCATTCATACGATATTACACTGTTTTTCATTCGTCTCTCATTTTATGAAAAATTTCAATATCAATAGAGAATTCTTGATTTACTTTTTTTTAATTTTCATTTATTTTTTAATATCGATTACACGTTTTGATTTGTAATCAATTATTATATTCTGAGTTTGTGTTGACCGTCGGCTCGAGTTTCTGAGAGCAGCTGTTAGTCTGTTGACTGCCAATTGATGAGCACTTCTCTAATCATAGTTTTTTATACACAAATTTTTTATGTTTCCGATTAAAGGGGTTATACTTTTAACCAATTTTAATCAAGAAGAATGATTGATCACATCCTCAGGAAACTTATTGACGTCTTCGCTCATTCAGTGAATTTGTTTTGAATCGAATTTGCGCTTCACTACAAATATGTAACAATTGGCGCCAAACAACATAAAAAATGCACTGCCAATAGCATGATCATCCAACTTTTTTTTGTTTTTGTTTTAAACCTATAATTTTGAGAATTGATTAATACCGAGTCAATTGCGAGTTTGGCCTATATGATTGCAACAAAAATTAAGTCACTGTTGTAATCAATATTTTTTTATTTGAATTTTTTGTCTAAAATACAGAGACATTTGTAAACGACTACTCTCTGAGCCGCACATAACCAGAGAGTAGAGACGGTATGCAATGCATTGGCTCTAATGGTATATTTTTTATGCATTGAATGCGATGCGATGGCTGTGTTTGTGCATAGACACAGATGACGAGTAGAGTGCGAGCCATGCCATGCCATGCCATAGACCATTCCACAGACCATACCAAACCATACCATGCTCCAACACTCCATAGCCAAGCCATAGACATTTTTTATGTCTGCAATGCGCTCACTCCACACCGAAACTATTGATCCGAATGTGTTCGCCAGTGAGTGGTGTTTCCAATGGTAAGGTTTGCTAAGGTTTGGTCTCAATGTTGAAAATGTTGAGCTGTCGAACAGTGTCTCTGACTTCACTTATACCACACTTTCAAAGAGGAAGACATCTTATTTACCAATTCTTTGCCATCTCTTTGACTGGTCTGTTGTCTGGACCACAATCAGAGACAAACTGATTGCCACAAAGGATGGCATTCAGCCTCTGATTGCAACTGTTATGATATCCGTCTTTCATCATATATTTGATATACGTTTGCATTAGAGAATCAAAACTACTATTAGTTGTTAATTATTTTTGACTAACGATTATCTGTTTGTAATTCTTGTGGTAATGTTTACTCGTGTGGATCACTCCTAGACTAAGAACTTGATGTCACTCCAAGTGTTGCATCGCTTTCCTCACTGTAAGTCTAAGTCTCTCGGAGTCAATCCGAGAGATGATTTAATTTTTTATGGTTTCCAATAACTAAAGACGTGTTCGTTCTGTGTGTGTTTTGTGTCTATCAAAGCGAAGTTCATATTTTGCATTCAATACTGAGGGCCCATCTCATCGGTGTCTTGAATTGAACCTTACTTGAATTGGTCTGACAATGGTATTAATAGAGAATCACATATGCGATGATTAATTGTAGTCCAAAAGCCACAATCGTATCGCTCGCATGGCTTCGACTTAGCCATTGAGCGCCAGTCGAGTCGCTGGAGTGGCAGTAGTTCAGTGCTGTGGCTGTGATGGAGGGCAGTGTGTCATTGCCATCGCTGGCATCTCTGCCTCACATGGCTCATGGCTCAGACACGACAATAGTAGGTCTCTCCTGATCTCAAGTCTGCGTCAGTTGACTCCTCAATCGATGATCAATTGTACATTTTGTGAATCGCGAGCTGACAATCCATTATTAGGCATCGGCGGACCTGCACCACAGCACAGCACTCCTGTGCCACAGCCTCAGCACTACTCCAGTGCACAGACCTATGCAACTGCAGCTGCCATTTGCATCCATTCATAATTTCTTAGTCAGCTTTTTTGTGTGCCTTAGAGTACATCAGTTTTGAGCACTTTTGCAGCCAAAGATGCGGTACTTCTGTCGCACTTCGCACTCACTTTCACTATGACTCCAGACTTCACTCCAAACCCATGTATTTGTAATTTCACTTCAATTTCGATTTTTTTGAGTCAAAAAACGTATTTCCTCTAAATATTTTTGTTATTTATCATTTGCCGGCGATTGTTGTTTAGGACCAGAGAGCGAGTGAACCATATTTTGTCTGCCATTCATTCATTCAACGATTTCTTATATGTTATTCTCTTTTCTATTATTAAATTTTTCTTTTTCTCCAAACGCAACGCAATTTCAAATATATATTAAATATCTATTATTTTCCAATTTCATTGTGAAATTCGTTGCATTCTCTCTTCACTAATGCCTTTTCAAATGAATCGAAATATATTTAAAAGAATACATAAGTTTTTTAAACTTATTTAATGGAAATGAGAAACTAGGTCTCTAGTCCTGAGTCGAGTCGTCTCGAATCATATGAATGCAATAATTATCCGAAGCCGACAAATGGTGTCTCATATCTGGCAAATGGTGTCTCAATCGTGACCTTCAGCTTGCAATCAAAAACTAAGCTATTTTGTCACTTAGATATGCAAAATGTAAATATTTGAGGCCATACTCACTGTTGTCAGTGTTCTAGTTATTCAATTTGGCTTACATTACCATTCAATGCGAATTACTTTCTAAATATCTGCCATAAACTGCTTTCTGTTATCGGCTAAGACTTTCTTAGATAATGTGCTCTCAGAATGTGTTTAATGTTGGGGCCAATTGACAAACCAAAGCCCTATTATGTAGAAAGTGGTGCAAACACTCCACCAAATAGTGGTCCTCTGTTCACATGGAGAAGGGCTAGACTTTGGAATTAGTATTATGGTTAATGTAAATGCGAGCGATGATAATTTGATGGTTTGTGTCCAACTCATGCGAAACACTCATTCGAAAGCGATTAGAGACGATAATAGGGTTGGTCTAAGGCTGTGATGTAATATCTTGGTCTCTACTAGAGTTATCATTTGGTAAACAGAGCCAACATTGAAAGCATTGGAGGCATAGAAACATTGAAACGCTTTTCAGTGGTATTCGTCTCCGAAAACAAGGATAACGGATGAGAACCTGAGTTTGACTTTTAGTGCAAACATTATACACACTTTAATGCTATCATTCGTATCATTCAGTACTTTATTATTAGCATTGAGTCCGTCGATAAGATAATAGGTTCGCACAACGGGTCTAATGCCAGCCCTAACTGTTCCATAAATTGGAGCTCTCATTAATTTTTATAACTCATACCAATATAACTGTTGTATCACTCGGTGTGTGTTTTTCTCGATTATTATTTGTCTAATACACCACTCGTTTAGGACTTTAACCTCACATCACATCAGCGAATATCAAACAACAGTCACTCGTCTAATCAGTTTCACAAATCAGACATATTTTTTGCCAACAGAGACCCTAACAGACATCCATAGCCATACTTACAGCCATACTCTCCATACCCTGTCCTCTCTGTCCTCCAAACTAATTGAAAAATATATGCCTCTCCAGGCTCTCCGACATCCCTCCCATCCCTCTCATGCAAGTCTAGTCTGAAATTCTTGAATCGATTTTTATCAGTCGTCTGAGTCGTTGTTGTCGTTGTTTCCAGAGATGAGTTGAAAATGTCTTATAATTTCTTAATCAGTCGGTTCTATAGATGAGACCCACTATGCAGTCGACTGGCATTCCGTTCGGCGAAGACTGTTGTGCTTTGTTCTCACTGAGACTTATCTTATTTGTTTAGCCAAACATATCTCAATAGAAATGTCACAAAAAGACATTAAACTTTTTTTCATTCATTTACATAACCCATTAAACGAGTAAAACGGCAAACAAAGTCATCACAAGCGAACACAACCGCCAGTGCACAGCCATAAAACATAAAACATAGGGTTAGGTTAGGTTAGACTTGCAATGAGTGCTAAGTTAGCACTGCTAACCCTAAACAGTCTAACCCTTAAAAGTGCTTTCCTTGCAAAGGGTTGATGTGAGCCGTTGAGCCCACTTCACGGCATTCGGTGCTAAAGGCTATGACAGAGCTCTGTCTCACTCTTTCGCTATCTCTCCGAAGCACTAATTGAACGCAATTCTCGACTGCCTTAAGAGCTAAAACTTATTTTTCGACGTTTCTAATGAAGAGTCAATGCTTTGTCTTATCATTTGTCGCAATGAATTTACGCCTCAAACGATTCAAAGAATATTTTCAGTGCTTCTCTTTACTTGATTTTTGAAATCTAATTATAATTAAAAATATTTAGCCAACAATAAGAGGAATGAATCGAAACTAATGTTTGAGCATTTGGTCGATGAGAGGAGACATTTGTGACTGTAGTGAGTGATGTGAGACTGAGTTCATTGCCAATGCGAGCCATTGGTGTCGATCCTGTGCTCTACTGATTCACAGTCGTTGTTGTATTGCCAGACCATTCCTTTCCTCCAGTTTCCCAACATTTGCACAAATATTGCATATTATAGAAGCAGTTGCTTATCGGTTGAGCGAAGGACTGGTCGAATGTTTCCCTTGTGGTACCTCAAAGAATGTCCAAAGGTTTCTTCAAATGTGAAAAACACTTGAATATCGCTGCCAACAGACATGGGGGCCGACAGATAAGGGGCAGAGAGGGGGCAATAGCTATGCATGTGTCGGCTGATTATAATATTTCACAAAATGCAGATCTGAGGCAAACCGAGAGAACGATACAAACGATAGAACGGCTCAGATGTGGCGAAAGTCTAAATTGAAAGAGAAAGTGGTATACAATTGGTGTTTCCCTTTCTGGAGGAGAGCCCAAGCAAAAGGAAATACTTTTTTGAGGGGGACTGGGGATAGGGGTGTCGACGGCTGAGGCAAGGTTTAGGCCAGTAGTACACAACTCGGTCTTCCAGACCTTGATCTTCATAGAAAGGGAAATCGCTTTACACTCGTAACCATTTTTTGGGTGATATAACAATAGAAATGAGTCGAGACATCGGATGACGTCGGCTGTGCGCCAGACTCACCGACTTTTTTGTGCACCTTTTGTGCGAATGACCCGATTTCCAGGTTTATATAAAATACGAGACAACTTAAGAAAAAGGGACAGAAAGACAGAGAGACGGCATCAGGACGTGCCTCACCCTTAACACAACGAATATCACAAACCATTTTCCATTTTTTCCATCATTTTCACTCAACCTTGAGCTCCCTCTCCGGCCCTCTCCCGGCTCTGTCTCTGCTCTCTCCCGGCGGAGAGTCCGCTCCTCTGTGTCGCTGTGCCTGTCGTGAGCGGCAAATTCAGTCTGGATTTAATGTCTGATACCATTGGGTTAACTCCCCCTTGCATTGGATGCCATTCACGACCGACTACTGGTTCCCTACAAGAAAACCGCCTCTACTTTACTCGACTGATCGCAGCACTACTGCAATCAGCGCTTATAGAAAACGTGATACCAATTGAATGTCACTTTCATTGCCCGATAAGTTCCTAAAAGATGTAATTCTCAAAAAAGCGAAGCAAAAAAACACATCGTCTGAAACGATGTCTTAAAGTTCCTAAAAAAGTTATTTGTTTTCGAATTTCTTAAACACTTTTTATATTTAAAATTTAATCGACTATTACTTATTGATTAATCCGATGATCAAAATCGTTGTTGTGATCGAAAAACCTTATTATTTAATGTTTGTCTCGTCTTATAATAGAGTTTTTCAATTTATCAAAAAATATTTACCAATCAGTGTATATGTAATCATAACTCGACTGAAGTTTTTAAAAGCTATAATCAAATCAAACACCAATTTATTGACTCTTGACTTGAGTTGACTTCAATTGCTTTCATTACTTTCATTACCGATCGAAGTCTTTGCTCATAATCTAAGACTTCTGCCAACAAATCATTCTAACAAACCATTGATGGCTCGACCGATGCCTCAAACAGTTTGAACTCGTGTTCGAAATTCGTTTCGGAACTGAATTTAGAGCTGAAAGTAATGTCTAATTAGTAATTACTGATTGACTTGACTGACCTAACTCATTCACTCACTCATTCACTCACTCACTCATCCACTCACTCTTCCCAAAGAGTCGCAGCGATGCTGTGATCCAGTACTCTGATCACTGGTAGCCAACGCATGTGTGACTAACGTCTGTCTTCTTGTCGTTGCACAGGTTGGGCGGGCCCGCAATTATACCGGGTATTGACGGAGGATGAAAGAAGAAGGCGATGCGTTGAGCAACGATGCCATCGACAGCCATCCGCAGCAGTCAGCGACCACTTCAACCTCGATAGCCTCAGTTAAGGTCGAATCGGTTTCATCCAATTCCACCTCCAACTCCAAAGTGACCAGTTCTACGAACGGCACCGGTTCTGGTGTCAGTGTAAGTGTCATATCATCGCCTCTGCGGCGGCCACGACCTTCAGCCCTGGAAGCGGTAGATTTGGTTCGCGCCCAGTTATACGGCAATGCCTTAGTGACCATCGGCACCGATTTAGCTGCGGCGGCGGCAGCGGCGGCCTCGGGCATTCCATTCCCTGTGCCGGGCACTGAACAGAACAGGATTCTAATGCAGGAGTTGGCTCACGCGGCCGCCAGAAACGCCCTGTCCAGTGCCAATAGCACTCATTCTAAGTCCAGTTCCGATGGGTCCAACAGTGCATCGCCGCTGTCCTTAAGTATGGGTGTCTCGTCAAAGCCCGGACCGAAACCACGCGCCGCCGACTCTCCCGGCAGCGGATCGACCACTAGTACGACGACAGGGCCGGGAAGAGACAAAGTGTTTGTGTGTCACGTCTGTAACAGAAGTTTCGGTTACAAACATGTGCTCCAGAACCACGAGCGGACGCACACCGGAGAGAAGCCTTTCGAGTGCCGCGAATGCCATAAGAGGTTCACTCGGGATCACCACCTGAAGACTCATATGAGGCTTCACACCGGAGAGAAGCCCTACCACTGCTCGCACTGCGAGCGCCAGTTCGTCCAGGTGGCCAACCTTCGGCGCCACCTGCGGGTGCACACTGGCGAGCGACCTTACCACTGCGAGATCTGCCCGAGCAAGTTCTCCGACTCCAACCAACTCAAGGCGCATAACCTGATCCACAAGGGCGAGAAGCCTTTCAATTGCGAGAAGTGCCAGGGTAAGTTCAGGCGAAGACATCACCTGAACCACCACAAGTGCCCAAATGACGCGGAAAACATCGGCAAACCCAGACGTGGCCGACGGCCCAAAGCCTACGACGAGTTGGTCGCCGTTTCGCCGGCCAACCTCTTGAGGCCGGCTTCTAGAGACGAGATGCATATTCCCGTTGTGGCCACCGCGGCTACCGTCACGTCCTCTACGGCTGCACTGGCGGCCGCGGCTACATCCAGTTCCTTTTATCATCATCTACCAACAGTGCCACAGCCGACACCGCCTCCCATCGCCCACTTGGCGGCCATCACTAGCGGGTTGTCACTCGAATCCGGTCCTTCTAAGTCGAGGAGAAAGCCTCGACAGACAATACGAATACTGACGCCACAGCACAGGGACTTCCACCGGGAGTTTCATATGGACCACGACATCCAGACTCAGCCACTCAATCTGTCGCTCTCGCCATCTCTTCAGGAACCGACCACTTTGTCTGTTATCGTTCCGCGCAATTACGCCACGCATGCGAGCGCTGCCGTCTTAGACCTGTCTCGATCTCGAAGCGACGACTCGGAGGCCGAGGCCATCGAGGAAGAGGTTGACGAGGACGAAGACATGTATGACTCTGACCACTATCAGCGCCGATACCTGCATGGGAACAGTTCGAGTGATAACAACGGCAATGGCGGAATGGATCACTCGGACCACGAGGAGAACGGCAACGGAGCCATACCTATGACCAAACCTAAGACTACTTCGTGTTGAGAGAAAGTGATTCAATCAAAGCGTAACTAAAGATAAGTAACGCTTAATATAAATGACAAACAATTTGTTGTTTTTTTGGACTAAAATTAGTTGATAACAAAAATCAAATTCAAAAACCATTTTCTAGTTTAGTGTGTGTTTCAAAAGTAACTGAAGTCAAGGGTAGTGACAGTCAGTCCGCAGACGGGTCTAAGGGCTCTGTCGGGCCGTCTCTTCCCGTCTTCGCCAAAACACTTGATATTAAGTTCCGTTCCTCACAAGTATTCCTAATTTATTCGGGTATTCAATAGACATGAAAAAACCAGTTTTTGTTTGTTATGTTTCGCGTTATTGTATTGAATCGCTGTATAACTAATGCGACACTTGTTTTCAAATTGAAATCAAGCAATGATTTAATGATTTTGTAACGAAATACCTCATCGATAATCTAGTTAATGCTATTTTATTGACCAAACATGCGTTTTGTGGCCATCACTGCAACGCATACAACAATAGCAGCTCTGATACGAGTTATACCGTTATTAGTCGACTGTCATATACCATGGCTTTCGATGTCTGACGACAAGCGAACGATCGATTGTTTGCCATCACTGACTGCAATCACCGATCAGTTCCAGTGATCACTTGATTGCGATCAAAGACCACACCATTCATCCAAACGATTCTCTTTGAGTGACAAATTGTTTAATAAATTTTGCAGAAAGTTTGTTATATTTTCACATTTTATTGCTAGTTATGATTGAAATTAAACGAATGGCTCAGAAATTGGTTCAGTTTTGACGCACAAATCATACAAACGGGAGAATTACCTCAATTTATTTGTTCTTACATTCAATTCCTAATAAATACTTATTTTGTAATTAATTTATGTTTTTATGTAATTATAATTTTATGTATTTTAATTGACATTCTTTGATACGAGTTTTTCATTGATTTTGGTACAAATTTTTTTGTTTTGTCTAATTTTTTTGAACAGATCTCAGATTCTCAGAACGAATACTAAGATTAGTTTCAAACCGAAAGATAACCGAAAGACTGGAATAGTGTTTATTAAACGTTTGCCTCAAAGAGAATCGCGAAATGGGATCAAAGAGTAGTCACTAATTGAAAAACAATAATTACCTCAAACTCTCATTGAGTGAGAGATTAATGAAATAAGAATTTGAAAATTAATGTTTCTCTGAGTCTCAAAGGCTATCAACAGAATCGCCGACAGCTTTAAAAAGCTTAAAATCTTTAGTAAAAACTAAGAAACATTAAAATCTAACGATAAAAACGTCTCCGAAAGAGAAGAGAATTCAATGAATTTATGAATTTTTTGACAGAAAAAAAGTTCAAAAAAAACTCCAATAAAAGTTAGAATAACTTTATTTCTATTGAATAAATACAATAGAATTGAATGAATCGATAAGTCATTCACAAAAAATAGTGATAGAAAAGAGTTATTTCTTTCTGTAACTGACATCAAACTGCAAAACTAGTTCCTCATTAAATGTTTTTTCAAAAAATCGGTTCAACTCTTGGACTCCAAATGTTGTGTTCAAAAAACCTATAATTAAGTGAATATTTAATGATAAAAAAAATTGAAATAAATTTTCAACAAAATAAGTAGTAATTTAAATGATTAATCAATTGTTATAAACAATTTTGTCTTAAAGAAAGATTTTATTATTTGCGGCGCAATGTTATGATAATTGATAAACAAATATATATTAATTATGTATTAATGTATAAAACATTTTTTTTCGTTGGTAACTCTTAACACACGGGTTTCGAACTAAAGAGTTTCCAATTTTTTATAATTACCTGAAAAAATCTAAATAATTGTATATTATTTCCAAATTCTAACAAATCATATATAAGTTATTGATTATAATTATTGA
>JAUJYQ010000025.1:0-15236 GCA_033995645.1 Hemileius initialis | reverse complement strand
GTTTTTATTGAATCCAAACTTAGATTTTTTTAAAAGGAATTTGAGAGTTTGACATCACTTCTTGGGATCAGCTTTTCGTATATCGAAAAGCCGTCAGAAAAGGTCTGTCCATTCGTTAAATCTGTTAGCATTGATAATAAATTTGTTGAATACAGCCTTTCATCCTAATCGAGACCGAAGCTCCAGAACCAAAGCTTTTGCTGTTGATGTCGAGAACAGTTTTGGGACGAAGTTTGTACGAATTGTGGACCAATTCCTATGATTTGAATCAATTCTATAGTGATCTAAGACAATGTCCCAACATTCAATCAGCTCAATACAAGAACAGTTCGTTCCGGATCCAAGTAGATTCCTACAACAAGAAGTTGTCGACCACCGAGAAAGTGGACAAAATTGAGATGATTTCGTTCCTTCCTTTCGAGGGAGAAATCAATTTGAAAGAACCGGACAATAGTTTTCATTTGTTCGAATACTATGGCGACGATCCGAACACAGTTCCGCCCGAACCCTACCAAATACTATTCGGCCGCCACATAGTGAACAGCAATCGCAAAGGTGTTTCCAATTTATCGCTAAAGAAGCGAAAGTTCATCGCAAACACATCAATGGATCCTATGTTAGGTCTTCTGATGGCAAACATCGCACAAATAAAACCTAATGACTTAGTGCTCGACCCATTCGTCGGCTCCGGAAGTCTGTTAGTGTCAGCGGCATATACCGGCGCTTACGTCTTGGGAGCGGACATCGATTACCTTCTAATCCACGGTCTTACCAAACCTTCGAGAGCCGGCGCCAAACAAAGAGATGCCGACGAAAGTATTTTAGCCAATTTGAGACAATACGGTCTGCAAAACAAGTACTTGGATGTAGTGATTGCCGACTCTTCTAAACCCATTTGGCGGCGATCAGAGCCGTGGCTCGAGTTGGACGCCATCATAACAGACCCGCCATATGGCAAACGCGAGTCTCGCGAACGCATCGGCAGTGAAAAGATTTATAAAATTCCGGACAATTTAATCGAAGGACACATTCCATCAAAAATTGATTACAATTTGAGTGATATTTTCAGAGATTTATTAAGTTTTAGTGCATATCATCTGAGAATCGGCGGACGACTAGTTTTTTGGTTGCCGTTCGACAAACAGAGCAATAATTTCGATATTAGACAGGAATGTCATCCCTGTCTGAGACTGGTCTCGATGTCCGAACAGATCCTTTCGACATATTGTTCTCGTTTTCTGATTGCCGTCGAAAAGTACAGACAGTTCTATGAAACGACCGACAATTGTGTGGACTCACAACAGACTAATTATAAATTGAGTAATAATTTAGACAATAGTTTAAAAATAGAAAATTAAAATTCAATGAAATTAAGTTAAACTTTAACACAAATATAAATTCTATGGAACGGCGTTGGAATTGATCTGAAGGCCGGTCAGCATTCCCTCGATGGCAGCGATGCAGTTGTCGTCTTCGGAGCCCTCTTTGTAGAGCTTCGAGATCTGACCGGACGCCCAACTGGCCAAACGCAAGTTCTCCCTCTTCTTCTGAGAAGTGGTCTTCGGTAGTGCGGCCACACTATTGGCCGATAGTAAGAGGCCGTAAAGTGCCCTCAGATTGTTGGGGTTGAGGCGCAAGGCCTGTGAGAAGTAAGATCGGGCCAACTCTAGGCTCTCGGCTGTGTTTATGGTGTACTGAATGGATGCATATCTCTCGAAGTATAGGTGATTGTGAGGGTTGGCCAGAATCAATTCCTCCACACAAAAGGCCGCTTTACTGTATTCCTGTTCGTCGATGTAGAGGTCGGCCAACTGGAGCCAACCTTCCTGGTCGTTCATGAACTTCTTGAGATACTCACTCAGCTCTTTGATCGCATCAGATATTCGCCGTTCGGCCAAAAGGATTGCGATCTTTCGTTTGTAGAGAAGAGAATTTGATTCGTCTTTTTTGATCATCTGGTCGTACATCTGAAGGGCGTCGTCGAACCGTTCTCTTAGCTCCAACTTTGCCATTATCTTCAGTCGTTTCACTCGACAACTGTTGGGGAATTTGGTCTCCAATTGTTGTAAGAGATCTTTAATCAATTCGCTGTCGTTGAGGTCTATGGCGGCGATGCACACCTGTTCCAAGACTTGCCATTCTTCGGACAAAATCAAACCTTAGTGTTCGGTAGATTGTCGGTAAGTCTTACTTTCATCGCCAAGGTACTTTGCCAGGTCAGTGCTCATGTGGAGCCAGATGTCGCGGACCAGTTCAGAGTTTCTTGTGTTGTCTTCACGCCATTTCTGGAGTAACTCTTTGGCCTCTAAATGATCCAAAATTAAAATCAAATGATTTTGAAGTACAATAATTGGTAGCGATTGAGACCTTGTTTTGACAACTTTGAGACAATCGTTTCCTCTGATTCTGAAGACATTTGTGTCAATACTATCGGAGGAAATACTAAACAGAAATGTGATTTGCGATCAAATCAAAGAATCGATGCTTAAATTCAATTCAAATTGGATTTAATGACAGTCAGACAACTGTCTGATATATTTTCCTTCAGTAGGAGTCACACAAACAAGAAGTGTCTTATTCTTCGAGGAGTGGTTTCAGACATCACTGGATTTTCCACAAAAGGGATTCAATTTGTTTTGATTTCCTCACAAACGTTACGTAAGTCTAACCCAAAGAGTGAGTTGTCTTCAGTGTTGTTCACAGACATCGAGACCTGAGAGCTGTAAATCCCTTTAAATTTAAATGCCCTCAACTCGAAGTGTAATTCAATAAAATAAGATTAACTGATAATTAAATTATTTTTCGATTGCAATCAACGTATTGTAAGACCAGTTGACAGTCAGACGAGCCGCAGATGACAGTAGCGGTCAGATCGCCGGTCGCGGACACACAAAAGCCGTGACTTCAGTCGAGCGATCAAAACAAACAAACGACTCACTCGTGAAATACAACTCATTCTTCATTCAATTTATTGATTTTTGGCAAAGTTTGTGATCAAAAGCAAATGCTTGCGGACACCACTTGACCGACGGGCCAAACAATCAGTCACTGAGTTACCCAAAAAGTTAGTCATTGGAATGGAGTCGGTCCGCGAGTCCACTGACCAATTGGTGCGGTCGGTCGAGAGCTACACAAACCGGCCACTGATTCTTCACGGCTATATCGGGCCATTCGTCTCGATTTACGTCATCTTAATCTACAATTGGCTCAGCTATTACTCGCAGACAGACTCGCAAGAGCTTTGGTTCATAGCGGTGGCCGTTGTCGTGGTCTTCCAGATCTTGGCCTATCTGTTCAGTCATTGGTCCGTTCACTGCAAAAGTTTCCTCGCGTTCACAAAAGTACTCAATTTATTCAATTTATTTCTTCATATTTCTCATTATTGCAAATAAATTTGTTCTTTCTGACCAATTTATCAAGAACCTAGACCTACCTAGACAAAACCAATAAGGTTCTTAAAATTCTTAATCTTAAATTTAAAAAACTTGTTCCTTCGTTTCAGACCTCAAGCCCTTTGTCGGCCACATTCGTCAAAGTGGTTCCGATGCCAAATAATGGCTCCGCTGAGTTGGTCCGGTTGTACCGAAGCCGAGGTGACAATGAGAGCAGTCACGACCAGATTTGGTTCTCGTTTCAGAAGACCAAATATATTTACGATTACGACACCAATAGGTTTAATGTGTTGTCGTTTCCCATCAATAAGGATATTAAAGAATACCAGAACTCAAAAGGCTTTCAAGAAGAACAAGAGATTGTCTTAACCGAGAAGAACTTCGGTCGCAACAGTCTTGAGATGGATGTACCAGAGTTTATGGAACTGTTCAAAGAGCGAGCGACCGCTCCCTTCTTCGTGTTTCAACTTTTTTGCGTCGGCCTTTGGTGTTTGGACGAGTTCTGGTACTACAGTGTCTTCACTCTCGCTATGTTAGTGGCCTTCGAGTGTGTATTAGTTCAGCAACAGCTAAGAAATCTGTCTGAGATTCGCAAAATGGGAAACAAGCCGTACCTCATCCAAGTGTATCGCAACAGAAAGTGGAGACCGATATACAGTAATGAGTTGCTCCCGGGAGACATCGTCTCAATAGTGAGATCACAGGACGAAAACCTTGTTCCTTGCGATCTGCTTCTACTAAGAGGCTCTTGCATTGTCGACGAATCCATGCTTACCGGTGAATCAGTTCCGCAGATGAAGGAACCGATTGAAATAATTACCGAAGATCGGAAACTTGACATTGATTCTGATGGACGACTGCATATGCTTTTTGGCGGAACCAAAGTTTTGCAGCACACGTCTCCGGCCAAGACAACCACTGGACTCAGGGGTAAGTCATCGGATCCATTATCTGGTTCTGGTAAATAATCAATTATACAACAGCTGGTGATAATGGATGCGTGGCTTATGTTCTGAGGACCAGTTTCAACACATCTCAGGGTAAACTCTTGCGAACCATTCTATACGGAGTCAAAAGAGTGACCGCAAACAACTTGGAGACGTTCGGCTTCATATTGTTCCTATTGGTGTTCGCCATCGCCGCTGCCAGCTATGTCTGGATCAAAGGCACAGAAGATCCGAAGCGCAACCGCTATAAGCTATTCCTGGAATGCACTCTTATCCTAACTTCTGTCGTACCTCCAGAACTACCGATTGAATTGTCATTAGCTGTCAACACATCTTTGCTATCGCTTTCAAAATTATGTTAGATTTTATTGACTCTTTGATTGATTCAATTTTTTCAATGATACGATCCTTTTGACAGACATATACTGCACCGAACCATTCCGTATACCATTCGGAGGAAAAGTCGAAATCGCCTGCTTTGACAAAACTGGAACACTAACCAGCAATGACTTGATAGTCGAGGGCGTCGCCGGTCTCAAAGACAAAGACAAGATGTGTCCAATATCTGAGAGCCCTATCGAGACAATTCAAGTGTTAGCCACGTGTCACGCGTTGGCCCAACTCGACGACGGACTGGTCGGCGACCCCTTAGAGAAGGCCACTCTCAGCGCAATCGATTGGATGCTCACCAAAGCAGACGCTGTAGTTCCTAAAAAGGGAAGGGCGTCCGGTCTCAAGATATTCAATAGGTTCCACTTCTCGAGTGCGCTCAAAAGGATGTCTGTGATCGCCGGCTTTTCGCCGCCGGGAACCACCGATACGAGCTATTTCACTGCTGTCAAGGGCGCACCAGAAATACTCAAACCAATGGTTCGTTAATATTTTTACTCTATTGTTATTAAATTCAATTTAATTCATGCAGTTTTCGAGTGTTCCTTCAAATTATGACGAAGTTTACACTGAAATGTCGAGAAGAGGCGCACGAGTTCTGGCACTCGGTAGAAGAAATTTAGGAATGCTTTCACACCAACAGGTCTGTCATTAAATCTAATCAATTGCTTTCAAACTGTTTGAATTTAAAGGTCAGAGACATGACAAGAGCAGATGTCGAGAAGAATCTAGAATTTGTTGGTTTTGTGGTAATCTCTTGTCCTCTTAAACCCGATTCCAAAGCTGTGATGAAAGAGATAATCAATTCTTCACATCACGTAAGACACACCTGACATAGATGTGGTTCGCCCACTAATAGACCTTTTTCAGGTGACGATGATCACCGGTGACGCCCCTCTGACCGCGTGTCACGTGGCGCGAGAACTTCACTTCATATCAAAGAAGAAGGAGACACTGATTTTGACCGCCAATGACAGTCAAAGTAAAATTTTTTAATTAGTTCTATTAAAAAAAAGTCCAAAAATTAAAATTTAATCCATAACTCAGAATACGAGTGGTTATCCATCAATGAGACCACACGACTAGACCTCATCCCAAAAGATCAGAAACAGTTCTTCAATGCCTATGACCTCTGTCTTACTGGCGATGCATTGAATCACTTGATTGACGTTGATTTGAAGTTTTATAAGAAAGTTTTGCCGCACATCAGAGTCTTCGCTCGGGTTGCGCCCAAACAGAAGGTTTGTTGTCCGCTCTCAATGGCAACAAATTGCTTGAAGTTATTGTTATTCAGGAAGTCATCATCACTTCATTGAGAAGTTTTGGTTTCACAACATTAATGACCGGTAATTATAATAATGAATCGAAATTTCCATTTATCTTCTAAATATGTTCAATCAGGTGACGGAACCAACGATGTCGGCGCTCTAAAGCACGCACACGTAGGCGTCGCTCTTCTGGCCAACGCTCCGCTATCGGCTGCTGATCTACCGAAACCTCGAAGACCAGCCAATGACAGCCCGATTGCTAACAATGACATGACTAACAATATTCCTCGAAATCGAATGCGAGGCCGACCACACGTGGAAAGAAACGCCGGTCCAATGGCTAACCAAAGAGCCAATAATCGTCTGAACGATACTCAGCAAAAGTTACAGCAAATGATTCAGGAAATGGAGGAACAGGACAAGGCATCGGTGGTCAAGTTGGGCGACGCCAGTATAGCCGCTCCGTTCACATCAAAGCTCTCTTCAATCCAATGCGGTTCGAAAATTGTGTTCAATTGTGTCCAACTAATAGCAATTTGTAAATAGTGTGCCATATCATAAAACAAGGTCGTTGTACACTTGTCACAACTCTCCAGATGTTCAAGATCTTGGCCCTCAACGCACTCATTCTAGCCTATAGTCAGTCTGTCCTCTATTTAGACGGTATTAAGTTCAGCGACGGTCAGGCAACTCTTCAGGGACTTCTGTTGGCCGGTTGTTTCTTATTCATATCTCGATCCAGGGTAATTTTAACAACCAATTAAAGCTCTGTTTAAGCAGCCGTTCATTCATTCATTCAGCCGTTGACAACACTGTCATCGCGACGACCGCTGCCCAACATATTCAACATCTACACGATTCTCACGGTTTTACTTCAATTCGCTGTCCATTTCTGTTGTCTGATATATCTGGTACGAGAGGCTCACTCCCGGTCTCCCAAACGCAGCGAAGAGTTCCCCGATTTGGAGACGGAATTTAAGGCTTCACTACTAAACTCAACCGTTTATATAATATCTATTTCACTTCAAGTGTCGACTTTTGCCGTCAATTATAAGGTAAGACATGAAACAAGGAGACTATTGCTATCTATTGTTTCCATCTAAAGGGTCACCCATTTATGGAAAGTCTGACTGAAAACCGGCCGCTCTTATGGAGTATATTTGGCTCTTTCCTGGCAGTGGCCGCTCTGGTCACTGGTCTGCTGCCGGACGTATCCAATCAGTTCGCAATCGTTGAGTTTCCTCTCGATGTCAGTTGTCTTTCAGTTGTTTGTTGTCTCACAAATTGATTAATATTTGTGTTTCAGTTCCAAAAAGTCATTCTCTCTGTTCTGGTGATGGATCTGATTGTGGCGCTGGCGGTCGACAGGATCTGTGAGTTCGTGTTCGGTAGGGCTAAGTTAAAACGTCTCTAACGGTATCCTAACTATAGTTTTATATTAGTTTTGTATTTAAATATAATTTATGTTTAAATATATTCGACAATATTTGTCGCAATCGACTCATTATTATTAACTTATATTTCATTAGTTAATTGACTCAAATAAAGAACGATTTTCAGCAATTAGGTTCTAGTCATTCGTCGTCTGAAATATGCCTTCGATTGACAAACACTCGATGGAAATATTCATTTCATCCGAGGTCTCAATCGGAGGACATATCGAGAGTGAGTTAACGAGGAATCGCAGGACTCGAGTATTGCTGTGATTTGCGATACGACTCACACATCCATTAATCATATTTAACTTAACGAGTGATTTGTGTTTACTTTAAATTACTTTAAATTATATTTGAGCTCTTTTACATCAAATAAACAGTTTTAATTCCAACTAATTTTAATTTACATTTCAATACTTTGATTTGCATTTTCAGCCGCAAAACTATTCTAGTTAACTTGACACTTATCATCGAGACTTGAGCGAGGTAAGGTTGCATTAAGTAACTGGCACATAGCAAGCTAACCTTCAAGGTTCAGTGCTATTTGAATGGTTCGATCTAAATGCACCCTTTACTCCGTGAAAATCGAAATAACACTTGAAAAGACTACTGTTTCGCCTAATTTTTTCAAATGTCTTATCTATTAATTGGCAATAAAATATACCTTTAAAGAACTTTTGAGACAGGCGAGACAGTAGTTTCACCAAAGTGTTATTTCGACTTTCACGGTGTACAGGGATGCATTCAGATCGTACCCAATTGAATCGATTCATATAATTGTTTTCAAATGATTTAATTTGAACGCAATTTTTAAACCATTGGACGCATCGATACCTTATTGGGTCAATAACGACGTGTTGCTAGTTGTGGCTAAACCTGATCATCGAAGACATCGATGCAATTATGCTGATCGCCAAACTGGCCTCAGAGGCCACACCTAACCAGAGCTGAGGGACAGACAGCTTAATTATAGGCCACAGAACAACACATATTCCGGAAAATAGGCACCTATTTTCACTTGAACTACGGCCAGTATTTGTCATTTGTCTCACATGAGCAAGGTGATTAATGCCAGTCTCGAGACTTTGATCGATTGACTCGGGTTGTAGTGCTTTGAACCGAATAATCTTTTAATTTATTATTTGGGATTCAATTACAAACAACCGATAGAATTATAAGAATAATTAAAAGCCCAATATTGACGTAAATCAATGCATCGCTTGTATTACCGGTATTACAGAAATTGGTTGTACAACAGGTCGTGCATAAACTCAGTTTTGTCCTCTCACCTAAAGACAAGATTAGATTAGAGACAAGCCGTGAGATTAATGGATAAATAGATCACTCATTATGGCACTGATTGGACATTCAGTCTATTCATTAGTGGTTTGTGGCCTTCAATCAAAGCTCAGTTCGATTTGCAATCCATTAATGATTGATTGGAACTGAATATTCCACTAATGACTGACTGAATAAGGGATTCGCGGGAACCGGTGGCGACAGGGGTCGGGAGGGGAGGCCTTGAGTGTGTGCCTACCCATGACAAAGCATCCTTCGACACATTCTTTGACACACTTGCGTTCAATAGCCCAGAATCGGTATTCCGACGACGCGTCCATCTTTGCGTCCAACCGCTTGACTGCACAGAAGCGTTCGTCGGCCGCACACTCCGAGCCGTACAGTCGGGTGTTATAAGTACTGTATTTGTTGTAATAGTAATAATAGGTTTCATTTATTACTTTGCATCCGATGTCCTCTATTGTTGAACAGGTATAGCACGAGAGGTTGGATGTGCTGAGAGACAGGTACTGGTTATCTACCAAAGGGAGAGAGTGGTCAATCTGTTAAGGTTTAAAGAGTTAAATTCTGGTCTATACCTGTATATATTACTTGGATGAGAATGTACAGGTGTATTGTTAGAGCCAAGATTACAATTTTCATATTTTGTTTGGCAGAACATATATTTATTTGGAAACAAATATAAAATATATATAAAAATAACACTAATTTTTGGCTAAATTGCAACGAATTCGCTGTAAATTCATAACAAACTGTGTGAGCGCTCAAACATATTCTGAGCGTTTATTCCGACTCAAGTGATGCTCAGGTGATGAGAGCTATGGGTGGCTTCGGATCAATAGAAAAGGCGTTCCTCTCTTGTGATGTTGTGACAGACGGTTCTCCCATAGGTTCGCCCATAGGTTAACAAAGTTATGCTTTACGGCACAAATTGCTATTCAATCAATGTGTTTATCCATGATATTCCACACTTAAATGGGTGGCTATTATCCAGGAAAATGACATCTCTTGTTATTTGATAGATGAAACGCTGAGCTCAGAGTAGCTCATAGTATGCTCATGGCTATGCTCATGGCTTCTTTTGCTAAGTTGTGCAAAAGAAGGTCTCAAATGAATAGGAAATCATTATTTCATTTATATTTATTGCATAACAACAATAATAATATAAATGCAATCGAAATGAGTGATAAGAAGCGAACGCAAACTTCTCTCAATGGGTGGGAAGTGGTAAACGAGTTGTACTGC
This sequence comes from Hemileius initialis, assembly GCA_033995645.1. Taxonomy (NCBI): domain Eukaryota; kingdom Metazoa; phylum Arthropoda; class Arachnida; order Sarcoptiformes; family Hemileiidae; genus Hemileius; species Hemileius initialis. The sequence continues at coordinate 5,259 of JAUJYQ010000025.1, read as the reverse complement.
CAGTGGAGGGCCGTTCGCACAGACAACTACTCGGCTCTCGTATTGAGGTCTCTACCGATGGGGGTATAGCTCAGTGGTAGAGCATTCGACTGCAGATCGAGAGGTCCCCGGTTCAAACCCGGGTGCCCCCTGTTTTTCGCATTTTGCCACTTGGTTATTTGAATGATTACCGGTGCAGACACTTGTTGAACATCGATTTAAATCGCTTCTCAATCAACTTCTTGGTCTTTGTATCTCTTTTCGATTTAGTTTTTGATTTATTTTCTAAACTAAACTTGTTTTGTTTCAATCGAAGACTAAGACAAAGTTTAGTGAACAATTCAGATCAATTTAGTAACTAGATTAATTGATATTTTATTTGTATTGACAAATGGTTTACACAAATACTTACGAATGATTTTAAAATCGATACAAAAACTAATAAACATTTATAAAAATAAATAGTGTTATAATAGTGTGCAAGTTTATCAACCAAACTATTAACGAGTGATTAATATTTTTTGTGACCAAATCTCAGATGAAATTCCATTTATGCCGACGTTTTAGTCAACTTTCGGCCAAATCTTTATCACAACTTCAAAGAGCCGTTTGTATTGCGAAAACTGGACTTTTGTTGAGTTGTTTTTCGACACCAATTCTGATTCAATCGGCTCTTAGATTGCCATTAAGTGTGTGTTTGCGAGCGTTAACTCGATTTGTAGAGAAGTATTGTTAGGTCTTTGAATAGCATTCTTATATAACAGGCCTGAGAGGAGACAATCAAAATCAATGTTCGTTCAAATACGATCAGTTGGAATACAGAGGCCAAGCTAGGTGTCATGAGCAAGGTGAAACAAACAGATAACGTGATAAGAGGTGATAAAATTGGGCTAAACTGCGGAACGCATTGTTTTGCTATCTTATCGCACATCGCCTCAGGATTTCAATTATTTTTCGCTTCTTTAGGCGAGTGTTATGTCTGGTTGTGAGTGGGCGGCGACACCCGATCCCTAACCCGGGGTTACTTGCCTTGGAGTGTGTGACACAAGAGCCCCAATTCCTGCCGACGATGCAGTGCCAGGTCGGTTGGTAGAGCTGATCGAAGTCCTGTTTGATGCTCTCGGCGATGTGCTTCTCAGTGGTGAACACTTTGATGGCGTGACTCGTGCTCTGGACGGCCGCCTTCTGCATATGCATCGGCATATCTGCCGCCTGGATCTTCAGCTCTGCCGGTCGCTCCTCATCGATGCTGTCCTCGATCCCAGTTAACGATAGTCTGCGGTCGCGCTCTTTGTGGGCGTTCAGCGCTCCAACCTTGGGACTAAGTTTACGATAACAAGTGAAACATTTGTGAAATGATTCTGTTTTGAGAAAGACTCAGAACTAGTTAACTAGCAATTAATCGCTTGGCCGAACATCTCTTCGTTCTCATTAAAAGTTAACATTGATTTTCATGGTTTGCATTTGCAATCAAACGCTTGCAACTCGTGGTCAGACTTATTGTGAACTAACGACGAAATGCAATAGAAATTCACGACTTTTCGTACGATTTATTGATGTAATGTCAGAAAGAATTTCATAGGAATTGTTGTAAATATGGGTCAAAACAATGTTATTATTGTTATTAAGCCTATTATTCAAATGTCTCATTAGATGCCAACCCTTCGGCACAACTGACCGCATAATTGAATGATAAAAAGTTTTCCTCTTTTTTCGCATATCATTGCCAAACTCTCAGTGTTTGCTAACATTTTCATGGTTTTTATACCGTATTTATAGCAGATTTACGAAAGAACTCAATGATCTATGAAATAAATATGTATTTCCAATCGATTTCTTACGTAAAATTCGGCGATTGTTTCAGAAAATTGTCGATATCTTTGACTTGAGTTTTGTCACTCGAATAATCACTGCTTCCACTCGACTCTTAAATTGGTGAAAAAAATATTGTCATAAGTGTTGTCTTGTATTATAAGTGCACTGTTTTTCAGTTACCTTTTCTGACTTTGCGATAGTAAGAAACGGCACAAATCACGGAATAGACTCGAAGACCCGTCAGAAAGCCGACGATCACAGACACAAAAACATCGGTAGCGCCTGAACTCGACTGCAAAGTGTCGCCAATTAGTGGTGAACTGCACGACAAGACAACTACCTTAAGGGTGGACAGTCTGAGCGCCGCGAGGGCCACCATCTGGTCGTGCTCGGTCACAGAGGACGGCACCCGCATGTCCTTAGGAAAGTAGTGGTCCCGCATTGCATACTAGCAACAAAGCATTCGCCAATTATTAGCTTGAGCAATTAGGTTTTATTGCCGCAGTTATACCATAATGACCCGAACCATGACAAAGCCAGCACTGGCAGCGATGTCCACCGCAGCGAATACGGCCAATAGGAGAACGGTCTTCAAGGAAACGTCTCTCTGAAAGCAAAATCATTTTAATAGTCGAGTGATTTAGAGATGATTTGGACGAATAACAAGTTTGTTTGTGCTGTTTATGGTAATCGAGTGAAATTACTGCTATAAATGAATCTATGATTGGATAATTGGTTTCGGTCTCTTCAGAACTGAAAGATTCCGATCGCATATAATCGTTGGCAAAGGGAATAAAATTTTGTAGTTATTTTCCAATAAATATGTAAATAAAGAGAAACTGAACGAGAATTTCGTGCTCTCAGGGGATTAGACTCGCGATTAAACTTCTCTATTCGATGAGAAATAGATCATCGAAAGTAAATTGTATTTCAATTGCAGATCGTATTTCTTGTTGTTTTTGAAATTGTTTATAAAATTATTTTTAAAATATTTTTATTTGCATTCAAATTGCTTTCCGACGATACGTTTGGCAAAACGAGTCTTCTTGGATACTTTCAAGTTTTAAATTAACCAGAAATTTCTCAGTTCTGATCATTAATTTCCGTCCTATGCTCACAATGGGCTTAATTAGCGATAAATTTAATGTGTATAAAATGATAATTAAATAAAACATTTAATTGTCGACCAATTAGTCAGTTGTCTTATCGAAGAACTTCTGGATTATTCTAATTGGAATTCAATGCAAGGAATGGAGGACAGACTCACCGAACTGTGTGTTTCGCTGACGGCATACGCCATCCAGGCCCAACTGCAAAAGATATCAAGTTAATTAGCTTGATCATTATGCAACTAGAGTTAGTGATTAGAGAAAGTTAGCGATGTGTGGATTACAGATTGTATTCAACAGTTGCCAAATCAGTTAATAGGAGATCATCAGCAAGATAAACTACTGTTAAATGACTAAAAATGGACCTTGATGGCTGAAAATTGTTGTCTATTCTCCCTGTCATCAATTGTTTCGGCTAATTATCGGCTAATAAGTGGGTCATCTCAGGAATAGAGTGGAATACAAACCTTATTATGTAAACCAAAACGAAAACGAGTGAAAGGATAAGTGTCGTACGTGCGGACCATAACTCGACTGAGCGATGAGAACCGGCACACAAATGGATTCAGAGATAGTTTATTATTAGTCAATCATTGATAACAACCATTATTTGGGTCGTCGTCTGAATTAATGAATGAAATGCTTTTGGCTTTTGTTGAAAATACTATTCAATAGTAGTTGTATTCTGTTATTTAAGAATTGTTTTTATTCTGTTTCCTCTATAACTGGCTTTTCATTCAGTAATTTGCGTAACGATTATTTCCCAGAATAGTTTGCAAGTTTGAAAAACACAGACCTATTAATACTTCGATGTCTTGCTTGAAGTTTTCGATGTGAAAGATGACGATTTGAGATGAGCGAGGAATGTGTCGGACAGTGGTGTTGACGTCTTTGGGCAGAGCGGCTTCGATCCACTGGTTGGAGATGTACTTCAAGAAGCTGACCTCCCGGTCCACTTCGTAGAGTTTGCCGGTTAACAAGATTAATGCTAAAAACGAAAGGCCCTGAAGAAAGATCGAGGCAATAGAGATATTATCACTCGAATTGAATACACTCTTCACATAAAACGGTTAATTTGTGTCAAAATGTGTTTTCCTTTCAGACGTCAAATGAGTTATTATTTTGTGTGTATTTTCAGTGGAAATGCCGGCAAACAAACGGGGAATAAGTGTGAGGGGAAGGGAGAGAGAGAGAGATGAAAGAGACGGAGAATTAGTTTTCATATAATTATTTTTAATGAATATAAAATCAAATTCGAGTCGTGTTTTAAAGTTTATAAAATTCGCTTTAAATATGCAATCAATCAATAATCAGAAGATCTGGATTTCAAAGTGAAAGTGAAGGAAAGTTTTGCGCGATTTTAAACTTTCAATTTCCTCATTGACTTCAGTGCTGAAGACATTCTTTACTACTTTTTATCAGTTTTACGCTTTCAATGGATTCGATTCGAGAAACAACGAGTGACTTAATTAAAAGTTTTGGAACAGAAAATCTCGAGAAAAAAATCATTTGTGAAGAAAAAACATTTCATTTTCTGACCGAAAGAATGTTAAAAATTAATTTCACTTTTATTTCTCTTCAGGTTTTGGCAGTTGAAAAATGAATGTTTGGTTGAGAACAATAAAACAAATTGTGGAATACCCTGGGCTATGATAATGGCTCTGAATTATTGTCAATCGATAGAACGAAATTCAACGTTTTCAGGCATTTAATTGTTTAGCGGACCTCAAACTGAGAGAAGACCTTTCGTCAGTACTTTTGTTGAATTAATTACATTTTTCTTTGATTTTGGGCCAAATCACAGGTAATATAACTCTAAAGTGCAGGTATCAACAAGCTCATTCGACTACATGTAGGGGTATCAGGAGGGGTAAAATTAATTTCAATCTCATAAAATACAATAGCATTTTACTCAAAAGTTTTTTTTTGCATGATGTTAATTTTCATCCGAAAAAGTTCATGATATAAAATTTCAAAAGTTATCAGAATGATGAAGAAATAGCTTGTTTTTCTCTTTTTGCTGACTCCTAGTTTATAGTCTGGCGAATCAATTCCGATTTGATAACTGTCTAATGGATAGAGTTGTTCAACGATTTTCTTAAAGTTACTGTCGCTATCGATCTGTTAGTTTGATATGATTTCACGGAAGGATCAGTGAATTGAAAATCAAATTTAATTAATCGAAATCTTTAGACTTCAATCCGAACACCAAAAGCACCTAAACTAAACTAATCTGTAATCTTTACTTATTTATACTTGGTCAGTTCAGGCAATTAGTATCACTCGATAGTTAGTTATCTTGTTATTCAATTTAATAGTCCGTCATGGGCTTAACTAGACAGATTGATGCCTTGAG
>JAUJYQ010000024.1:0-15420 GCA_033995645.1 Hemileius initialis | reverse complement strand
CACCTCTGGTCGACCTCTTGTCGTGGCCAGACTTGAGTAGCCGAATGGCAGTCAGCCGAGTCGGGTGGTGACAGCGGTCCCGGCCAGCGGTCACAGTGAGACTCAGCGATGTTGCACCATAATGATAATGTGTCCAATTGCCTAGTTTAATTGCCTAGAAACGTCTAAATAAGGAGCTAGCTAAGTGTTCAATTTGAAGCTAGTTACTTCTATACCACTTTATTATTCATGTTCATGTAAAAGATGTTTTCAACACAAAAATATTCAATTTCAATGTTGATTCCAATGTGAAATACTTGTGAAATGTTCATGCTAAGTGAAGTATTGCCATTGGAATAGCCATGTAAAATGAGTTGAAGTTTAAAATGTTGAAAAATCAGTTGAGTGAATAGCCTTCAACCCTAATGCTAATGCTTGAGAGCGAGTAATAATAGCCGCAAAAGATTTTTCTGTTTATTTTTGCAATGTTTTGCTGTCGTTGTACCGCACTCTTGATTGCCTCTCTCAACACCAGACGTCTCTATAGACACGTGTGTTTGTGAAACAGCAAAGCGTTGTCAAAATGTGTGCGGCTTTTGGATCGTAGACCGCAGTGTAGAGCCGTCAGAGCCGTCCCCCAAATGCAATGCAATGCACAGCAGTTTTGTTTGCAAAATACATTTCGAGTCGAGAGCAGTGCCGGACAGCAGTGTTAGTCTTGGTGTTGGTGTTTGACTGACTCTCATCGGTCACAGAGCGCTGTCACGTGACTCGCGACCAGAGATATCGCTCGTTCATTGACGACCGAAGTCGTTGTCGTTGTTAATAATAAAGTGCTTTCAATTGCCTGATTATTATTGACGCCAACCATTAAAAAAAAGGACTCAACTGTTATGCTCGTTCTGCCAGAGTTGAAGCCTTTTGGGCGCAACCACTTAATAATTGATGGATAAAATGAACATGTTCATGATGCTTAAAAATGTGAAACTGGTCTCACTTACTTCAAAGTTTTTTAATTTCTTATACACAAAATGAATTACAAAATTCCCTTTATGTCATTTAAATTGATTATTTATCATACATTTTTACCAGAATAACGGGAATGTGTATTAATTTGGTATAAGAAATTAGACAAGCTAGTTTATGTTGTTGTTGATTGTGACCACTGGCAAAGTGCACACAATGGGCACCAATGGCTACTTGTGCTGACTCGAGGCCCAACACCTGATCGCTAACACTAACCATCGATTGATTTTCACCTTAGGGTCCGCCGCAAAGCGGACAGCCCTTCAAATTCACTGTAACCGAGACCTGCGAACGGATCAAAGAGGAGTTCAACTTTTTGCAGGCCCAGTATCACAGGTATGGCCACTGATTTGGCAAATTATTACCTTTTCTTGTGTTTGTTTGCTCGCAAACGCATATAAATTACATTAATATGTGTTTTTGCGAATCAGTGAGAACTGACTTCAAGTCAAGTCTGACTTCGACTTCCAAGTTCTCAACGAAACTCATTCAATAAACGTTGTGTTGAGACAAAAAAAACAACAAAAAGAGATAAAAATCAATAATTTATTCATTGAATGTGTTTTTATTTAATGAATAAATTGATTGTTTTATTAGTTTGATAGCATATTCGACCCCAAATATTGACCAATAAATAAGTTATGGATTAAACGTTTGAATGAGTTTATCGTAAATCTGATCGCGAAATGAGTGAAGAGAAATAAGTTATCGTTAAATAAACATTCTTTGAAAATCTCTCTTTTGATTTATTTAGTCTGAAACTGGAATTAGAAAAACTGGCGACAGAGAAGACAGAAATGCAAAGGCATTACGTAATGGTTAGTTAAGACATCTTATCTGATAGTCAATAATCACGAACAGAGATGACCAGCGGTTGTGTTGTTTTGTGTTGTGTGGCGACAGACGAATGGCTAATGAGACTAAATCATGCATTTTGCCAATTAAGTGCCAGGTTAATGAGCTCGGTAATAACCATGCAACAATTAGCTGAATGCACAATTGCACACAACCCCTGGTCATCACTAATTCGTAATAATTGTTAATCTAAAGTTAAACTTGTTATTAATGATACGATTTAATGGATATATTTCTTTCTTGTCTTTGTCTGACAACAGTATTACGAAATGTCGTACGGACTCAACGTCGAGATGCATAAACAGGTAAACACTTGTTCTCACACTTTAATATTAACCTTAATAAGAAGCGATTGCTTTCGTGAAAAAGTATTAGATTTCAAATGTTCGCACGATTTCAATAATATTTTCTTCGGGATTATAAAATAGTATTTTTTTCTTCTTCTTCTCTGCGCTCTTTATGAGCGAAGAATTTTGATTTTCTTCGATCCTTTGATCTGACAAACAGTGCGTTTGATTGGCCTTTGATTTGAAATTAATTTATTGAATACTTTTGGCTGTGGTCTAACATTAGGGCAGAGAATGAATTAAATTTTTTTTTGTGCTCATCTTCTGGGATGAGATGTTTGGTCTGTTCTCAGCCCAACAAATATTTGAGCGAAGAGTAGAATCACGATTCATATCCATGTAAATGATAAGCCCAGCGATCGCTGTAAATGTCTGTACTCTGGCCCTAATGATAGGGCCTAACACTAACTGCATATTTTACATAAGATGTTATTATTTGTGTATTAGACTGTATTAGAGCCACAATTACTTTTGAAAAATTATATTCTTTTATGTTGTTATTGGACTCTTGTTCTCGGGCTGTGTGACGGCCGCAGACGAAGCCCGAGATCGCAATCATCTCTTTTAGTGATTCCTTTTTCGCAGACATAAACCCATTGAATGGATGCCATATATTATGGAATTGAGTTTCGATTCCACTCTTTTGATGCCTTACTGTTAATCGTTTAAATAACTATAATATCACATCACTATCGCTATCGCTATTATCCCATTATATAATTCATATATTCTTTTTGCTGCCATAACTTAAACGAATGGAACGAACAAAATAATATTTATTTTTTCCCGAAAATTGTTCTCTTGTTTAGTGCGGTATTTCATATTCGCGTTTTTTTTCGTCGAGTGTTTTTCGCGATAGACTAAAACAAAACTAAATTCGAAGTTTTTATTTATGCAAAGCTTTAGCAAACAATAGGCCATAAAATGAGGCAATTTTTCCTCCAATGTTATCCAATTATAATAATTTTCGGGTTCAGACCTTTCAATGAGAATGTTGTGAAAAAGCGTATTCAATATTCTTATAAATAAATTAGTGATGAATGAGTGTCTCTCTTCTCATATCTCAATTTCGAGTTATTAATACCATGTTTAATGTATTCATAGTGTAATTGAATTTCGAGTATCTTTTTCGAGACTCAACACGAAATTTGTTGGCAATTCTTGTTTTGCACTTTAACTTTGATTAATTTCAAACAATTTTTTAAAATTATAAATGATTTGCCATTAAGTGTCGTCAAAGTGCCAAAACAAACAACATTTTTGACGCGACGTTTAGTATTTGGACCAAAAATTATTTTTAATAAATAAATAGCCGAAAGTCGTAAATAGTTTGTATCGTAAAACGGTTTGATTGTATTAAACAATTTAGACGCAAAAGAGCCTTAATTTAGTGATGCGTTTTGCCGTTCATTATCATTGTTGGAGACCAGCCCTCAGCCGTTCGCCAGTCGAAAGGTTACACAAAATATTCATTATAATTGGTATTAATGCTGCGAATGCTGTAAATTACATCATTTCACTCATGTTATGTCGAAATTATTAAGCAGACCAATAATCGCTTGAGCAGTCGGAGAGAGAGATGAGGGGAGAGGAGAGAGGGAGGAGGGAGAGAGCAGAGAGAAGTGTTGGGGTGAGTGCGGTAGTGCTTGTGGTGGTGCGAGCGCTCAGTCCTCGCTCTCCTCTTCTCTTTCTCCTCAGTCACCGCCAGTTCTCTGCTAATGACGTTTAATACAGTAGAGTATTGGCTTCCATTGGGGCGTAACTGACTCGACAATCACGTTCTGGTGAACCGCCTCATGCATGACAAGCATAGACTATGCAAAAGTATAAGTTTTCCCATTGTGTTCCTCATTATATGCATTCGAAGCGAGCGATTGTTTTCTTCCACTATTCCTCTCTTATTGTTATTTCTTTTCTCTCTCTTTTTTGATTCTTATGAAAGGCAGCGCTAGTAATGGCAGTGACGGTAGTGGTGGCGGTCGTAGTGATAGTGCCTGTGATGGCAGTGATGGAGCCATGTCTGGCACAACCAGGGCTTTGGGCTCAACAGCGCTGAACAGCTCCACAGCGTTGTCAGTGATGCAAAAACTCAATACTAAATACTCTGTAGTGTGACTACAGATTGTTATTTAAGGTTGAATTACTGGTTCTGGCGATGCGTCCAACGCTCCGACTGTTCGCTAAAAAGCCGTACTCTCGACAACTGAACACTCAATACTGAATCCGAGCCGCGTTTTAATTATGTCTTGTGTTGTGTACGCTTTACTCGTTCATTACACTCCTGTGCCGGGCATAGGCATAGGCACTGGCATTGGCATTGGCTCTCACTGTACGGCAAATCACTTTTTATGTTGCAAAGAGTGGTAGTGAGGAGTAGTGAGTGCACTGATAGCTCGTACCAGTGCTCGCGAGTTAATATGTGTTTTGAAGTGGAAATGAGCTTTGAGTGAAGCGCTGGCATTACATTCACTAAATATACATAATGTTTGAAAAGAGGCAAAGAAGTGGATCAATAATTTCGTCGATTATCTGCATAATGTGAGAGAGAGACAGACTCTATGGTGTGTTGTGTGTGTGTGGCGTGTCCTCACTCCTCAGAGCCAGAGCTGTGCGCACAACACAAAGAATTATTATATTTAACCATTTGATGACTATTACCGCTGTTACGGCTGTCGGTTAATTGCTTCTGATAATTATATTCTAGCCAATCGTTATATTATTCTAATTATATTTTCAAGTTTTCAGACGAATTAATAAGCAATTTGTCGGCTAAGAGCCAATTCATTGACGTTATGTCGCGGTATTGATATTTAACACCAATTCGGCACTAATTCTCTTCATTTAATTGATTGTCAAAATTGAAAAAACTAATCGATAGTTCGGTTCAATGCGTTTCTAACTCTCTTTCAGTCGCTCACTCTTCCAGTGTTTGCTTTTCTCGATTCTGAGCCGAGAATATATCGAATCAATTAATTCAAACACTTCTTCGTTATTAGTTTTGTGAGTCGTTTCCCAACGACGAGTCAATAATCTCCGCATTCGTTAAGTGTTTTCGCGTTTCAATTAAAAACAAATTTAATTAATTTAAATGTTTTAGTCGTTTTCTGTTTGTTCTCTGAGAGCAGTGTCTGATGTAAAGCCAAACCAAGATTTTTTTTTGTCGTTGGTATCCTCTGATCTGTCGATTGTCTGATTGTCTACACTCACTCACAAAACATGAGATTAATTTCAATTTAAATTTATAAACCATTGGTTTTCATTCAATTTATTTGAGAACTCTTTTGTTGAGAATCGAAATCAATTTAATTAAATTAAGTCTCAATACAAACGGCAAAATCAAAAGCAATCGCCGGTTCTCTCCCATTGTCTAATGATAGAGAAAAGTCGTCGCAATTTCTCAGTAGTTGTTGTGATAAGATATCAAAACCATCTCTGGTTTGGGGATAAACTTTCAATATATCAGCGAATGTGTGCTCAACAAAAGAAAGATTACTATTTGAGAGTTTATTTTACTCGCGACTTGAAATATAGTATAGCGTTTGGGAGCTCACAATTGATGCCCTGTTTGCCGCTGAGCACAGCCTCCGAGTGGTTGTGAGTTTTTTTTTTGCACACTAAAGAGGCACACATTTCAAAAACCGATATAAGCTTTTTCACAGATAATTCAGAAGCGCTCGCATTCTTCTCGTTCTTGTAGTGTGCGTTCAATTCTCCATTGCTGGCCTTCTTCGCCGTTCGCTCACTTTCTTATATAACGCTAAACAGCAAAACAGAATCTATTCGTTATTCAATTTTTTCCCTCTTCTCTGCTCGTCGTCGGTCTCTCATTCTCTTTCCTCCCTTTACACTCTCGATGTGTACCCAATTGTATAGATGTGTATATCGTGTATGTAAGTGAGAGCACACCATAAAAAATCGATTGCGCTCTTCCAGAGATTATTCAGGCCTTCATCTCATCTCAATGTATATATTGTGTGCCACCAAAAAAAGAGGGATAGAAAGGGAACGAAAATATATTGAACTGCGAAATGCATTCCATTGAATACCAAATATTTAGAGTCGAATTTTCGGGCCATCAATTCGGGCTAACATAACATCTATTGATGTTTCGAGTTATGCGACATTTCTCTCTATTTGATGTCAGTTTATCATCTCTTCACTCGACGTCAGACTCGCATCATATTTGGCTCTCACTCTCGCTCTGGCCTTCATTAGTGATAGCGATCGACAATCGACTGGCATTTGCAACACTCTGTGAATCGCAGATAGAGAGCAGAAAAAAATCCCATTTTATCCTTAGTTTACATCTTTAGGCAAATGTTTACATTTGACTTAATTTACATCACAATCGCTATAATCGGAGATTAGTTTTTTGCCGTTCACTCACTCGTAAACGAGCGGAGAAATTAATTTAAGTCAATGTCGGCGACGATCAGGCAGTCAAGCAATTACTGGTCCGTCGGTCTGATGAATGAATGACTGACGAGAGACCAGACATAACACAAACTGCTGTTTATATTATATTAAATTAGGATATTCTCTATATTCTTCTAATATTTAAGATAATGAGTGTCGACATTAATAATGTCATTTCATGCCATACATACCATAAATACGATACTGTTTTTTCATCTAATATTGAGATCAATTTGTTTGCCACTCGACTAAGAATTTTATTGCTTAGACAACGGTTATCAAAAAAATACTAGTCATTAGCTTATCGTTTGCTATTGTTTATGGATTATATTGTGTTACAGTCGAGTCGTTGAGTAAATAACGATTAAATTATCCGATATTTAATCATTAATATTATTCATTCGCTATATTTTATTTCATCAAATCGTGTCAACAATTGGGCAGAAAAGTTCTCTTTGTTTTTATTAACACAACTAATGAAACACAATTTGCTTATTAGCCGACACAATCAATAAGTTGGCTCTTGGCCTGGCCTGTGCTATGCTGTGCTGTGCTATGCCTGTACTGCTCGTGTTGGCAGACATGCCCTTAAATTAAACAAATAGTCTGACGATTCTAATTGCTTTACACACCTAATTAATTCAATAGAATATTATTCAAATTGTTGTCGAAGCCGAGGAAAAGATGTTTTTTATATTTTAAAATATTTTTTGTTTGTCTTTGCGTTCGTGTCTATCAATAGCTGACGAGACGAACCAAAGACTGATTATTAAGTTATTTGCAGCGGAATTATGTATCGCGTATCGAATTGCAGAGCCAGACGAGAGCTGAGGCCCTGTTCTGACCCTAATTATTAGTTTGCATGATATGTGCCCTGGGCAATTGCACTGACTCGATCGGCCAATTGAGCTAATTATATGATAATTTTGGTCATTTCTCTCAATTTAAATTCGCATCAATTTATTCATGCGACTAAATCGAGTTAAAGACTCTGACCTAACGCCAGACTTAATAAATATTTAACCGACTGTTGTCCACATTAAGCGTTTCTCAACTAATTATGTCAATTATTAAAACTTGCAAAAAGTTTAATTGTTTTCCAGACTCCACTTAATTAATATTAAAATATCAAAAGACATAATTAACGCTTCATTAGGTCTCTCTCTCTCTCCCTATCCCTCCCTTCCTTTCCTTTCCTTTCTCTCTCCCTATCCCTCCCCTCTATCCCTCTTTTGGTATCGATTGACGACAGACATTATGAGATGAGTCGACTTCAGTCTGTATTCTGAGAGCAAAGCCATGTCTCACGAGATTGTCATAGCGTTTGATTGCATTTCTCGTTCGGAAATATAGATTAATCTAATATTGTCTGCTATTAGTGGACTGTCCGCCAGCACAACAACTGAAATGACATTTATGTTCTGACCATTTCTTTATTTGATTTCTAGTTGGGAATCAAAATAAACTTTTATATCAGTTGTTGGAAACATAAGTAAATAAAAGCGAAATGCATTGGAATAATGAATTGTGACGAGTATTAGGCAGTTCTTGTAACACATTGCTTGTGCGGACTATGGACACACCAGTGGTGGCCACCGCTCGGCTCCGTCATGCATATGCATTGGCCATTGATTGGCTTCGGTGCGGATGGCGTGCAAAGGGCGCGACCGACCGTTGGCCTCACTGTATCAACAAATTGTATTGAATGCCAGAGCGATGGCTGCGGACTGAAGAGGGAGAGAGTGAGCGGAGAGCGACTGAGAGAGGCAATAGAAGAGCAAAACAAAGCGTTCAAACATTCAATTATTGAAGTGAAATGTCAACACCGGTAGCCATGAGCTCATAGGTCGCAATAACAATCTTTTTTGGACATTATGTTTGCTTAACTTAATTAAAGCGTTAGTCAGAGCGGAGGAACGATAGGAAGCACTGCATTATCTGTCAGTTGTGTTGATTAGCAGAGCTTTTACCCAATTGTTTATCTAATGTTTAGAGCGGTTCGACTCTCGTCTCAAATATTTCTCTCATTCAACACTTAACCTCTTGTTTTGTGTTAATGTAATTGAAGTATATTTTTGTATGTTTTGGCACCACTGCAGTCAAGATATGCTTTCCTATCATATCTCTGTGATATGTGATGTGATGGCACAGGAAGAGTAGGGGAGAGGACTCGGAGGAGAGAGAGTCTGGCATCAGACCATCAAATTGTATGTTTGATTTATGGCTTTTGTGCCCAACGCTCAGCCCAACAGACAGTACTCACTCTGCGCTCAGCCCTTCATTTATGCCAATATAATTCAATCGATGAACGGCTCGACGTTTTTTTCGGATTGCGTTATGAAAGTTGATGTCGTAGTTGTAGTGGATGTCGTAGTGGAGGACATCCATGTTGTGTGCGATCCCTGCCTTAATGAATATGTGGTGGTATGAGAGCTGTAGCTGAGAGCAGGTCTGCCGTCAAATAAACGCGTTAATAGCGGGGACTCACGCGTTGTGCCAGTTTTGGGCGTACAATACATCCAACAGTAATAATGTTTTTGCGAGCTTTTAGTACTTGAATTCATAGGTTTGCCGATATAAATAGCAGACTCGCAAGTGATATATACCGTGTATTTTGTTTAATACCCCATTGTATTGTTGGCTGCAATTCATTGAATGGCATATAATAGCGTTTTGAGTCGCTCTGAGTTGAACTCAATTAAGAGCGCAGTGTATTAGCGAATAGCACGCAATCAAACACATCAAACATACTGTAAATACTAATGAATATACAGACTATTTATTTTGGCATTGCATGGCCTGACTCGGCTCACCAGGAGCATAGTCTGGCGATGATGAGCCGGCACATCGCATATAACACCAACACCCTTCACATCACTGCCAACGCGAATGTGATACCAAAGAAAAAATGCAATAATTATTGTCGACTCGATTGGCAAACAAACACTTCTATCACTTCTCTCCTCTTCACTCAATCTTTTGCTTTGATAACACATAAACATCTGTGCATTAGTTTGGAGTGAATTGCAGTTAAAACTCAATTTTCGTAAATATTTTTAAATATTCTGTTTATTAATTCAAGAGTTTGTCAATGACTTGAATGGCCTCGATATAAGTCGCGACTGAGAATGCCTTTCAAAACTGCTTTACATTAGACGCAAATTCTCGATTAAATGTTGGATTTCACTCAATTTGATGGTTTAAAAGATATTTTACACAAAATGTGATAACAAGTATATATGGAGTGTTAGCGCCGATGCAAACCGTCTTTCAATCTATTTTTCTTTCTTCTTCAGCGCTCTCACAGAATACCAGAACTCTTCTCGTATTAGTTCTCTTTTTTATTATAGAGTAGAAGAATATAAATAAGATTAGAGAATACGTAAGACTAGAGTTGCAGTAGTGATCTCACCAGCACTGGTAATCTTACCATCACTGGTGCGCTCTGAAGGCAAGCCATGGCAGACACTCACTCCTAAACGCAGCCATTCTTACGAAACACATTATTAACTCTCTTTGTAAGCACTCGTTTATCTAATTTTGTGTCAAATATATTATTAAAGCTTTCCATTCAAGTGAACCATACGAACAAAAACAGTGATTCTTAATTCCAAACTTGCGAAGACAGATAGAGAATGCGTTTTGCTTGCATACAAATCCAGGCTTTTTTTGTTGGCAATCGTTTTCCTCTCTCGTAAATAGCGGTCGCGTCCAATATATCTATTCATTGTTAGCCGATCTAACGATTGCCTCAATACGCATGAAATAATAATTTATTATATTTTTTTTTCTTTTCTCTTTTCAAACAATATTATTATATGAGATAACAATTCTCTGGGATTTCTCTCTTCGGATCTTTTTTTTTATATTCGCAAATAAAGACAATATTATTATTATTATGAAAATATTTTGCGCTTTAATTGGTTGTCAACGCCGGGTATTAGTGTTTTCAGCGATTGTAATGCAGTCGTTAATAGCGTTTGAGAGCCGCTTATAATTGACTTTGAGTTTTCATGGCTTTAATTCTTGCGATCATTTTCACGCAAAACAAAGTTTTCACCGATTTTTAGTCACGCTTTCAAACAAATTAAGCAAAAACTTGTTTTCCGTTTCTTTTTATGCTTAAATCAATTTATTTCTCGTTTTTTTGTGAGCCTCGAAATTAATTTTCATTCCGATTCTTAACAGAAAAATATTGAGAATTCTATTGCGAACAAAATTTATCTCAATTTGTGAGGCATTTTAAAAAGTCTGCGAACTCACTGTTAGGTCATCGAAATTAATTTGAAAAACAAACACAAAAAAAGCTTAACATTAATTGAATTTTAGCAATAATTTAATCGATTGTTTTTATCTCTCTTTTCAGACCGAAATCGCTAAACGTTTGAATGCAATTATTGCACAAATTCTGCCCTTTTTGTCACAAGAGGTATGTCTTTTGCCATTCAATCCAATTATCGTTTCATTTAATTCAATTTAGAGCTTATATAAGAGTCAATAGTCTAGTGCAGAGTCGCATACAATCAAACACAACAAACATATGCTTTCATTGCGATCGCCGCTGACCTGAGACACAGACACTCCGGGCATTGGCAACAAAACAAGAGCTCACTCTTGCAACAACAAAACAAAGAATCTGATTAAAACCCCGGGAAAATATAAATAAATTTACAACGAACAAGTATTAAGGACAGTTGGCAATGTCAAAACAAATTATAATGCGAGTCACCCTTCACATTAACAATGGGATTAGTTGAGAGACACCCCCATCGAGAGCTGACTTCCATTTGAGGTCAAAATAATAAATAAAATTATTTTAAGTATTCATAATTCGAATTATTGTTTAGCAACTAATGCCCGAAACGAATGTTTCGCTTTGAGTGCCGCCGAGTAGTGACTCAAATAAAAAGAACGGAATAATAAAAAAAAGAGACGAAAAACTGTGCGAAACGGAGATATAAACCCAAATCAATCGGAAGGCCATAACCAGTGATATATGAATCGGGAGACGACTTGAGTTCACGAACCAAACATTTTATGGTGTATTGAAAGAGACTTTGCATAAGAATTACTCGAAAAGCCATTATAACTGAGTATAAGTAGTAAAACAAAAAAGTCAGTAATAGATTATCTGATGGCGAGAGTGGGTAGTGCTGGCTGTGGAGGGGGTGCCCCCGAGACCCCCTTTGTGTGAGTCGCCTCCAGGGACTGGATGGGCACACATAGGCTGTGCACAAACATTTACGGCAGCTTTACTTTGCTCAGTCAATATTGATGCCCGAATCTGGTCTGTTTGCTGTGCGTTTGCTGTCTGTGCCTCGGATTGTGTACTCAACTTCACAACAGCTAACATGCCTTCACTACTACTACAGCCATTCAATTCAATACATCTTATATTCCGTACACATAAACCCAATATTGGAGAAGCGATCGATTCCACAATGAAAGCAATGAAAGTAACTTAAATGTAGAATATTTGCCAACACAGCGAACAATAACATACTCTGTCTTATGTATACACATCGGCCAAACATATTCGCCATTCTGTCCACAATCTAACGGCGCAAACATAATAGACCTTTCATACAAAATCCATACAATATATGAGCCATCACTCAAATTAGAACCTCAATTCCACTATTAAAACTTAATTGACTTTTTCACTAATTACCATGCTAATTGACCATGCCAGCATCAGCAACAAGTGGCCAGTGCAGTGGAACGGGCCAAACAGGTGACCATGACCGAGCTCAACGCTATCATCGGAGTGAGTGTAATGTTATTGTTATTCATTATTCTTTTATATTGCCTTTTATTGACTCGAGACAAGTCTTCTTCACTTACTCTCCGAGGCCTCCAAACCTTTTACTCACTTTTGTTTATATTAATTATTATATTTTCATTCATTTTATTGAGTAGTCTATTGTTTACCTTTGAATGTCGAGACAATCGACAAAAAGGTATTTTAGTTCTCATTAGCGACCAAATTGTCTATTAGTTTAATTTGAATTCAAACAATCGTAAGTCTGTATAAATAAAAACGAATATTGAGTTTGAGTTTTATTCTTCTGTCGCTTCTAATAGAGTATTGAGTGCTGTGTTATGTGACAGCAATTGTTTGTTAAGCTGTTCGCCAGAATCCAGTCATTCATTCAACACATTCAATGCTCGGCTAGGGTTAGGCCTCTTCTAAATTTTCAAAAGCAGAATCTATAGGTGTTAAAATTGC
Source organism: Hemileius initialis (assembly GCA_033995645.1). NCBI lineage: Eukaryota > Metazoa > Arthropoda > Arachnida > Sarcoptiformes > Hemileiidae > Hemileius > Hemileius initialis. The sequence goes on along the minus strand of JAUJYQ010000024.1, from coordinate 2,568 downwards.
CCAACCCTACTAACTATTCACTGAACTACTAACTGCTATAACAATATTAATATTTGAAATCTCTATTCTCTTATCTATTGTATAGCAACAACATTCAGGAATCGCTCAATTAATGGTGTGTACACGAAATGTCTAATTTCAAAATGTATATTCTTGTAAAATGCTTGCAATAAAATCTTGTCTCAAAATGTCTAACAAATTTGTCCCGAAATGTCTAAATTTTGGCCAAAACCATGAAAAGCATATTTGTGTGATCATGTTGATTATGTGGAACCAAATTATCTTATGATGGTGTAAACTGGATGCATGCTTAGTCTAGCTATTGTCATAGAAGAGATAGGTTAGACATTTTGGGGCTTGATTTATCTGAATTGGGTAATTGGACATTTTGGTCCTAGATCATAATGGATATTTAGGAATTAGACATTTCGTGATGCGAGCCATTTAATTGTAATGGTAGTCGAGCGGAGTCGAGTCGAGTCGATCACTGCCAGCCCTCAGCCCCTTAGCCGGGCCTTAGAGTGCGTTGTCGGTGGAAGTCCTTCAAGGCTTCAACGCTTTGCTGGTATTCCTTAAAAATCCATTTTAGAAATGCATGAACTGATAGAATGAGAAAGTTTTATACTTTTATGGTTTAGGCATTAGTTGTTGGCTGTGTTAGGCCTGTGTTAGACTCTGGTCTGTTCCACTCTCGTACCACTAGTAAGCTATAGTTAGTCTGTTTTTCTCAACTCATGAGAGCGTAAAACCCCAAAAGACGCCGTACTCGCCGAACACAATCGTTGAAGTACTACAACCATTATTTTCACGCATTTATGTTTCACAGCCTTCTCTGTAACTGTTATTATGAGAAGCAGACAGTGTGTGATGTGCTGTGCCTGAGCCGCACCACCAGTGCTCGCACACCATGACGGGGGTGATGGGGATCCGACGGCGGATCCGACACAAGTACTGCACCAGATTATAGCCCTCTATTCAAAGCAATTTTCTCTCCACATATCACTCACTTTCCTTATGTAAGACTAGTGGAGCGAAAAACTGGGTTTGCGTTCATATAATGGTCTCTTCAGCCAAATTAATGCAGAATTAGTCCAACGTTTTGACATCGGTTTGACTCGACTCTGGTCTCGACTCTCCACTACTTTATTCCACTCTTTCATTGCTTTGCTTTCATTGCATATCACAATACAAATTAAATTACGACCGTTTCGTTTGCTTCCGTCCACAGCAACAAATCCATGCCCAACAGTTGCCATCTGCACACTCTCACGGCCCCCCTCTCCCAATGATGCCGCACCCGGCTCTGGTCGGCCTCCAGCCCCCGAGCGCTGCCGCCGCCGCGGCCGCCCTATCAGCCGGAATGCCGCAGTCAAGTTCGGCCGCGGCCGGTCTTCTGGCACTCTCTGGTTCGATGGCCGGCGCGCCATCAGTGCCGACCACAAACTCAACGCCTCATTTGCCAGGACTCCCGTCTTCTTTTGCCAAAGACTCGGCGCACAGAGACAACAACAATGAGGCGAAACGTGCACTCAATGGTCAGACAAATGAACTCCGAATCCAATTATATGACGAATAAATTTGTTTTCCGATAAATTCATTTCTCGGTTCGTCTAATATCTGGTGATCGACACAACAGATGATAGACGAGAGGTATGTCTCTAATGTCCTAATATTGTTCACTTGCACTGCAATACAAGTGAAATTCAATTTTGAATATAAATTTCAAAAAATGACAACAAAAGCAAAAGTTGTGCCGTATTTGCGATACGACTGGCAATACAAGACATTACTTGAGAAGCAAATCGAATAAATAGCTCACAATTCAAACATTTGGCAAAAATTTCAATTTATTATAAGCTTATTCGAAAATAGGGTACTTTCACTGGCGCTGGCCTTTCAGTGAACATATCGGCAAACCTTATATATCGTCACTTATATGAAAAAGAGAGGCTCTTCTCTCCCGGGAAGGATAGGATTCGTTTTTCTCACTCCAATCTCCTCATCGATTGATTTTTTCTTATCGTCGTCTCAGCCTCTCTCACACTGACTGCCTGTTTGTAGTGTTGTGTCGCTCTTCGGCTTATATTTCCAGACCATAGCTCAGTCGTGAGGTTGTGTTAGACTTCATTCAACTCTCCAGATATATGTTCCTTAAATCTAATATTCAAATGAGTTATATTCAGTGCCAAAGTCTGTCTCTTTCTCTCTGCCAGTAATGTCTCCAATCGTCGGTCTGTCTCACCAATAGATATCTCTTTAGAAAATCGCTTTTTCTTTGGTATCACTATAAACAAGGAGACAAAAAATAACAAAAATATAAAGCGATATCTTTGTCTTTCAAAGAAAGCGATGTAACATCGCATTAGACTCAACAAAAGACTAGATAATTATCGGCTTCTTTTTTCCTGAAAGATTTGATTACAATCCGCTAAATATTAGATAAATTGTGCGAATAAATGAATGGTTTCGAGAGTTCATTATATAGAAAGAGCGCATAAGTCTGTTAGGAAGAGACTGATCGGCGAATTGATTGGTTCTGATGCCGACGGCTGCCAATAGGGCTGCGAT
>JAUJYQ010000023.1:0-15574 GCA_033995645.1 Hemileius initialis | reverse complement strand
AAACATGGTACATTCAGATTGGGCGCTATCTCATCTGATTGGAGCTAATTTGGCCTGGCCAATTCTCATTGTGCTTGGCTTCACTCCAGTGTTGAATCACTCATAGTCTGAGAGTCAGACTTAAGTTTTGATTTTACATCCGATAAAATGATTTTAATTTAAAGCCAGAGTTCAACAAAAAGAAAGTTTTCAGATAAGAAGAAACTTTTTAATTAAATATAAAATAGCTTTTTATATGTCTTTTTAATGAGATTTCATTTTGCGTTTCGATTAATAAATTTTTTAATTTAAAATTATTAAAATTCGATATCACTTAAAGACCAGAGTTATTATCGAAGCGCAAACAAATCTAAGAGACTTATGAAGACATCAAAACTACTTTTCATTTAATTAAAAAATCTTTTCGTCTCTTCTCTTATCTAAACTTTCTTTTTGTTGGCTTCACTCAAATCAAAGATCATTTCATAACCAGAATCGGACTCTCGGTTCACAACACGACGACAGACGAGTCAAAAGTGGCGAACCATTGGACGTCTTGTTTGTGCCCCTGTGCTGACCTCTATATTACACGCGCTCAACACCTGTGTTGCGCATTTGAGCAAGGTGACGTCAACCAGCACTTATAATCAATTCATAAATTGGCCAAGAGCCACACCATAAAATACCATCTTGATTACATAATTATGTGCATTGCAAAACATTATAAACAAGCGGCGAATCACAGCCATTAGAGCCGACCCGACAGACACACACTTACAGTGTTAGACAACAATTGATTCTTATATTCTCAATAGGAATCAGGTCTCAGACCCGGACCTAGAATTGTGGGCTCAAAAGTGGAACCGAATCTGTGTTTTATTTATTCCTAATTAGAATTCATTGAATGCAAAAGACTTTAGTCATTAATATATCACCACTTAATGAGAAGTGCATTGAATGTATTGACACAAAAAGAGAACTCAATTGCAATTATCTCTAGAAATTATTAACTATGTATAAAAATGTATAACTATGTATAAAAAGTGTACTTTATCAGTGGTGATAGCATTTGTTTAGTAAATATCCAGGGAGACAGGACTCTGTGCCTCACTATTGCCTCAACTATTCAAAAAAATATATGATTATATGATTAAAATATCAAATGACTTTTGGCTTCAATTGATATTTGCATTCGAGATAAGACATTCAGTTCGAGTTCGGGTACTCTTTAACAAAGAGGCGAATATTTCACATAAAAAACAAAAAACTTAATTCAACTTCAAGTGTGCTATCGGTGCCTCAAAATAGATAATAAATTATTGCTGAGATTAATTACAATTTTGTTATTATGTATTAAAAAAAATTAAGCGAATTCTCTCTCATTTTTTTCCATTGACTATCACAACTACTATTGAAATACAGGCCAAGGATTCGGTGTTTCTCTGCGCAAAATGTATAATCCATTTAATATCAGAACCAAAATCAATTGAATGCAAAGTTTCACTCTTTTCCAGAGCCGAGAAATAAATTGATTGTAAAATATAATCTAGTAATTCAAACATATGTAGAAAAATATGTATTTTAATGATAAGTTAAATGAAGTTTTTCGAAGTTAACTCCCAATTAATAGCCCGAAAGGCATTTTCATTGATAGGCATTCACTGAATATTTGATTCATTCAATAATTATCATTATAGCCAAAGCCTGATATAATTTATATCCAGATTGCCTTTCGCCAAACGATAGCCTTATAAACGAAATAACGAGAATTAGTTAATATTAGGTTGGTAAGCAATAAATGCAAAAAGTCGGATAACTCGGAAATAATCAGCAAATCGATTCTTTTTATTACCATATCTCAAAGTTGATCCAAAGCCCAACATTATCTAGTGAAAATAAATTTCCCGACTCAACTGGCCACTTCGGGAGAAGACCGCGAACTTCAAAATTTTTTATCGTGTATTTGTATCTTCAAAACTATCCAAGTTAAAAATCTGATTTTTCGCATTTCATGTTAGTCTATATGAGCTCAGCACATCATAAAAATTTTGTTGGTCTACGGCTATTAGTTTGACCATAATCGGGAAAAAACGGTTTTAACACTTTCCGGTCTACACATGTCTGGTCTTGTTCGATTGGGAAAATAGCACCATATTATTTACCAGTATAACATACACTATCATATCTCATGGTCATTTCTTAAATCGAATCATTGGTTTTCAAAATGACCAATTTTACCATTTTTCAAAAAATGACCATTTTGAAAACCAATGATTCGATTTAAGAAATGACCATGGGATATTATAGTGTATGTTATACTGGTAAATAATATGGTGCTATTTTCCCAATCGAACAAGACCAGACGTGTGTAGACCGGAAAGTGTTAAAACCGTTTTTTCCCGATTATGGTCAAACTAATAGCCGTAGACCAACAAAATTTTTATGATGTGCTGAGCTCATATAGACTAACATGAAATGCGAAAAATCAGATTTTTAACTTGGATAGTTTTGAAGATACAAATACACGATAAAAAATTTTGAAGTTCGCGGTCTTCTCCCGAAGTGGCCAGTTGAGTCGGGAAATTTATTTTCACTAGATAATGTTGGGCTTTGGATCAACTTTGAGATATGGTAATAAAAAGAATCGATTTGCTGATTATTTCCGAGTTATCCGACTTTTTGCATTTATTGCTTACCAACCTAATACAAAGAGCGCTCGGCTTTCTCTCCCAAACGCCAATACAAGCAAATACTTAATAAGTTTCAACAATTTTCTCTTCTCATCGCCAAACAATTTTGCAGGAATTAATTGAAGGATATGTCAAAAGAAACATTAATAACTGTGTTTTTATCGAAGGTTTTCGTTGAATATTTTAGATTCTTATCCCTAAAACAAAACCTTTTTTTCACTCTTTCGTCTGTCGTCTCACAAACGCCTGACTTTTAATTAAAATCAGATTTCAATAATTATTGTTTTTTAAGGAGAGAAAGCGTTTCAATCCGTCCGATACGAGAGCTAATCATTGCTTTACATAAATCATAACAAAATCTAAGCCATTATTTGCAAACACTTTGCAAACTCTCGGCACTAAAAACCAATAATTTTTTAAATATAATTACATTGAAGTTAATTAAGCATTGATTGCAAAAGCCATCTAATGATGCAGTGATCGGACAACCGATTCGATATCGAGAGACCACTTAAGCAGTCAATTAGTTTCCGAATTTTAAACTTGTCAAACAATTTGAGCGCAAATTCCCAGATTTGATAGAGTAGTTGAGATTGTTATCTCTTATCTAAAATCTACTTAAACTTCAATGTTAACCCAATAACTAATTAATAACTTTTAAAACGAAAGTTCAGCTTGCTTGTTTGCTTGCTCTTTTGAATAGTGAGATAATTAATTAATTTCTCATTGATTCAATTCGAGGAAACTTAATACCGACTGATTTATTCCAGATCAGGCGAATAATACAAATCGAATCCTATATATCCTAAAGTCAGAATTGAATAGATTTAATATCCTTTTATTTGAAATAATTTATTAGTTTTAATATAATGTTATATTCAATTCATGCAAACGATTGGTATCGCAATAGTTATTTAAATAATAGTATTACAAATCATTGCCGATATTCACGCAATCGACTGAACACAACCAGTGATTAATGACGACTATTAACTGACTTAATTAACATTTGCGTTGGCATTGGCCAGCAATAGGTCGACACAATTAGCATAACAATTAGCATTCACTCACCGCTCGCAAACTTATCGGCAAAACACTTGTCAGTTATCACTTGTTGGGTCAGTTTAAGTGATATCTTGGCTTCACTTTTTGGCAGTTCTTGCACTAACCAGGAGTAAAGTGTCAGTGTCTACGATCATTGATTATTTTCACATATGAAAAGATGAAAGCAAACAGATTGAGACAGATTGGCATAACTCGTTGACTCGTTTCAATTTGAATAGATAATAGTAAATACCTAAATAGTACTAAATAATGGACTAATACTAGAAAAAGTTGTTTGAGCTAGTTGTCTGAGCTCAAGTGAACATGTTATATGTCACAAATGTATAATTATAGTGAATATTGACTCAACAATGGCTTCATTTGGTCTCATTGACGATACCATATCGCAGGTCTATCGCAATCCAAACACATTTGTTTGATTTGCTAATAGAAAAACTTGCTAGTCTTCAATTGCCTCGACTCAATCGTGTCTTATTGGCCAATAGAAATAGCCACTAATTGTACTAGGCAATTGTACTAACGCTCATTCAAGATATGGTCTGATTATTGGATTCCCAGTCATTGTATGCGTGAATGAATCCGATGTCATTAATATGCCATCCGAGGAGAGGACAGACAGTCATTAGAATTTCAAATTTGACGAATTATTCAATTATTTTTCAATCAAATATTCAGTTTTCGATTTCGTTTTATTTCCAACTTTTTTGTCGTTCAAATTATTTCCTAGATTTTAGGCAAAAACTAACGACACCTGCTCTACATTGGCAATCGCGACCAGGAGAGGAACGCCACCAGTAATCGATACCATTACTCTACTATCCAGGTTAACTCTGAGCAAACATTTAACGTATTTTGAACCGAGATTAATTATGCCGTAATTGAGGTTCCTTTAAAAGTCCATTTATCAATTAAATGGTCCTTCTTTTCGACCGATCGAAGCCAACCAACAAATTTGTTCGCAAATAATATCGAATTCGGTTTTTCGAAGACAAGAACATCTATTTTTCATGAATCCTGTCATTCATTACCGAACCACTACTCGAACTCACTTCTGCTAATTATCGGTAACTGTACAAGGTAAGCTATGAGGCAAAAAAAAGTTAGCCCAAGCAAATGTCTGCCAGCGATCCGCACAATTAATAAGAGACTCGTTTCACACACAAAAAGAAGTTTTGATTTAATAGTAATTAATGCAAATAATATAATAAAAGTTCGGTAAGTGTTGAGCAATAAACTAATAGTCGCTCTAAACTACAATTAATTCAAATAAAAACTATTTTATTGCCAATCATTTCAATTGAATTCTATGCGCAAAAACTTGGAAATCACATGAATTTTTGTACAAATCTAAGGTTAAGTGAATTAAATGAACTTAGTTTACAGTAATTCGTGAGAAGACGTAATTATACGAAAATCTAGTAAAAACCAATGAATTTCCTTACTTTTCGTCACAATCGATGTCAGAACAGAAAAACAGTGAAGAGTTTAGAGACGATTAATGCAATGCCAGGCAGTGGTGGCCATCAGTCGCACACTTATCCTCGAATACAGCAATACTTGAGACCAGTTGTCGACGACTGGCGAACCGTTCGACGAAATGCAAAACTAGTCTTACATTTGAGTCTTTGCGCTGAAAACTATTCACAAGAACCGATCCAAATCATAGCCGGCGACTCGCAGCCAATTGGAGGCCACCGAAACAATGACGCCACCAGTACCCCGATTATTAGCGACTCCGCCCTCCAAACCCTGATATCGTAGTCCTGAGAGGCGACCAGAGTTGCCAATAGTTTAAGAATAAGCCGTGACTTAAATTAGACGATCATTACTTGATTTATGTTTCGCTAGTTATCTGACATTCAACTCATATCTATATCTTATAGCAAATGTGAAAACACAACTTTGCATAAACATTGTCTTGATACACAACTTTATTTATAATTTAACATGCTAGAAATATAATATAAATGGGTAATATCTTGGAAGTATCTGCTAATTAACTGCAGAATTTCGTTGTTGTGATGAATTGGTCTTCTTTTTGCTAACTTCTCTTGAGATGAAGAGAGCGATCACAACGAGGATGATCGCAGACAGGGCTATAATTATGACCACAATTATGACAAATAGAGAAATGTCTTTATTTTTCTGTTCTGAGCTCTGCAGAAGTTTGCCGTCTTTGCAATTGGAGATCCACTCGGAGATGAGTCGCGGTTCGCACTTCTCGTAAGCGTCGATATTTAAGGCAGATTTGCAATAATATTGACCGCCGAAGAAATACCAATCACTTTGATGAATGAAAGCGGCCAAAATATTCTGTTCGTTCACTTGAGTCCATGGCCGTGAAGCTGCTAATTGGTCCCAATTTTGATAATGGACCAGTTTGATCATTTGCTCGCCTTGTTGTCTAATTTCGAACCAATCGTCACCCATTCTGTGGGTCCCAAGATTGATAGTTTCATCTGGTTTCTGGAATCTCGTCAAATAGAAAGACTTTGGATGAGCGTCAGTGCCCACTACAAAATCTATGTTTGTTGAGCCGGAATAGCAATGGTCGGCCGATAATGTTGTTAGCAGTTTGTTAGCATCGATATTGATAATCCAATCCTTTCCCAATATACACTAGAATTCAAATATTACAAGAATGAAAGTCTGAAAATCACTAGATGAAATACATTTGTCAGTTCGATGTAATTGGGATCTGATTTTGTTGTGTAGACGTAATGAATAGGACTTTGGATGTCTGGGTCCCACTCATTCAGATAACTAACTGCAAAGATGTCCGGTCGGTCAGCATTGGTCATATTCAAAGTGTAGACAGTATTGTTGACGAACAGGTAAACCGTGTCTTTGACTTTGACCGAGTGAATGGCCGAATCAATGCCTATGAGGTCATTGCCGCAGATCTGTTATTCAAACATAAATTCAATTAAACAATAAATTTGTGTCAAATCTATACATTCTCTTGTGGTGTGTAAGCCACAGACAGAATAATGTACTTTTGGCAGAATACCAAGATTAAGAGGACAATCAGTGAACACATATCTCGACAACTGACTCAAATTAAACCGATTGATAGATTGTCTCACAAATAAACTGAATCGAAATAAGAAATCAATTAAAATAAAAGTTTTTTGAATCAATTAGAAATACAATGAGCAAAATGATCGCGCTTTTCATACAATTTCAAGTTTGATAGTATCAAATTGATACAATTTAGAATGGGTGGCTAAAGTTTTGCAATGACCATGCAGTTTTATAAATCATCCAAATTACTCATGAGTCGTGGTATATCCTGAGATTACCATGTAACTATTGTGTAAGACAAGAGCCAATTACTGACCACTGGTCACAAGTGTTGTTCAATGTTTGACATTCAACAACACTTGGCTTTGAATGAAGCGCTCAAAGCGTTGTCGCTTCAGTTGGCATAACGACTGACGTCGGAGGCATTGAGCGCTCAGTCGAGTCACGTGACGGACGACAGGATCGTTGGAAAACAATGAGTCAATCGGAGGGCAATCGATGGCTTTTCCACTTGGATCGGCTCAAGAACAGCCCGTCCAAGAGCCACGGCATCGGTCACGAGGAGGAGATGTTTCTGCGACAACGGGGCACCAATCTGATCCGGGAGATGGCTCAGGAAATCAAACTGTAAGTCTGGCCCCGACTGACCCAATAACACGTGTTTTGCTATTGATTACAATTAACCGATTGATCCTCTTTTAACGGCCAGCCGTCCAATCGTGATGCAGACCGCGATGGTCTACTTCCACCGCTTCTTCGTCCTCAGGTCGTTCAAGCATTTCGATGTCCACGTAAGTCATACTAAAGACAATACCGTTTGGCCTCACATTGACATTAAATTGTCAACTGATCGGGCATTCAATGTAAACAAACATTCAATTTTGAGGCTTATTCTGACCAATAGTCAACTCAATTGTGATTCAGTCGATTCGATTGTGTGATTGTATGCCTAATTGCAAGCAATTGAATGGCTTGGCTATCATGACTCAGCACTTGTTGTTATCAGTTATCAATAAATAGTTATCTGAATCTGACATTTGTCTAATCATTTGTCTGCACTGCAGCGGATGGCGGTTTGCGCTCTGTTCCTGTCGTCCAAATGGGAGGATCAGCCCATCTTCAGGGAGCACATCGTGAAATTGGCGACTATAATGAGACCCAAAGTGTTTGTCACACCGACCAAAGAGGTAGTTAGTCCTGAAAACTCTTTGTATTAGACTCATTGAGCCATTTGTTGGTTTCAATTTGAAGTCATTCGATAAAGAGTGCGAAAGACTTGTCGAGAATGAGTCGGAGATGTTGTACACATTCGGCTTCGACCTATCGATCAAACACTCGCATCCAATTATCATCGAATTCGACACATCTCTGATCTGCAAATTGGTTCAGAAGAACGCCTACATAATCAACATTGTTCTGCTTCGGCTGACAACCATTTGCCTCCAATTCAAGCCTTCGTTCATCGCCTGTATTTGCATATATCTCTCGTCATCTATCCTCAAACGACCGGTAAAATGATGTCATTCACAAACACTGCCTCAGACTCGATATCCCTCTTTAGATCAGTTCCAGTGACTGGTGTCAGAAAATCGATGCCTCCATCCAACTGTCGGACGTTGAAAGAGAAGCCAAACGGTTTAGATCTTACGTCCAGATGACTCACTTGAGTTTGGATGAGAATTCAAATGCCAGTCCCGACAGCGCCTACTCTTCCAGTGGCACTTCGCCCGGTCCTGTCGACACTGAGCCGGTAACTTGGCTTTCGTTAATATTTATCGCACATTAATTTTGCTGACAATAACTCAAAACTTGAATATAACAAACAAATGGTTGTTCTAATTCACTGTTCATTCCATATCTGTGATAGCAATCAAATTTCGTTATGAATCGCAATATAAAACCCAATTCCTATCATCTTATGAATACCTGTAAAGAAGTCAATCAAAGGAAGCGCACCATTGATAAGATGTGCGACAAATTACAAGCAAAAGACAAATCAATGCACTCAAGAAGCGTGCCATCGATGAATACCTCGGCCAAACTTGTGTCCTATGGTCACAGTCTGGCTCATAAGACCAATTCATCGAATCTAAATGTAGACCAAAATCACAATCGAGTAAAGTATCACAAAGTTGTCAAATCCAACGGCGAAGTCTGCAGAAAAGCGATTCATCCGCCGACTAACTCATCCTCAGCTCAGATGACTATCGACTCGACCGCCGAACAAGTGAACAGTTCCTCAACAGTAATGCAGTCTTCGCTGAATGTTTGTAAGAAGACTCACAAAAAAACTTTAAATCTTAAGATCACATTTTCGACAAATCGTGATTCGTTCACAACTGAGTCTACGCGTAAGCGAGTGGTCTGTTCGGAGCCATTAGTCAAATCCACTCAATTGGTCTCCAAAGGTGTTTAGACTTGACTTAAGTGGTCTTCACTTTTCATAATTTTCGCTCAAAAGCGCATTTCATTGATTAGTCTTTTGTTTTGGTAATTGACGACCAATTAGACCCACAATTGCCTTAGAAGTCAAACTATTTCGTTCTCATTAACCCTTTTTTTGTTTGTATAAATGTTGAGTATTTTTTATAATCGCTTAAAAACCAAAAAAAAAGTTACTTTTGTGATAATGTGTGAGTCGTTAACAGAATTTGTAATTTAATTTTAATAATTGTCACAAAAATGTATTTAAAACGTTATTTAAAAATTAAAACACATTAAACGCAATTACTTACGAATTTTTTGTCACTAGAGTCTCATCGCTTCGATTGACTGCATTTGTGTTTCACTGATTGAGCGATAATAAACGAGCAGTTAGTTTGCGAGCAGTCATTGAAATGATATTTTATTCTCAAATATCTTTACAATTAATTTAGTATTTTATTTATCGAAAGTTTATTTTACATTAGGTTTGTATTGTCTTCGCTCTCCACAACCGACAGAGCAGTCGAGCCGTTATCTTCCGGGAGCGGACAGTCTGGACATCGCTGACGGCCAACAGGAACTCCATTGTGATAGACTCAGGCATTGTCTTAATGAGACACTCAATCAGATCCATTGGCATCAGTTGCAAGATTTTGTGCGAATCCTCTTTCACGCAAAGAACCAATTGTTCCAGAAATAGGATTGGAATCAATGTTCGGTGACTTATGGTAGAGTCGGCCGCTATTTCTTTGAGCAAACGAAGCAAATCGACGATCGCTTTATAGATCGGTTCGTTTAACATTTGAAGTCTGGTCTTGAGGTCGGTGTCAGTGGTCGGCCGTTCGAACGAAAACGGAGTGTTGTTTATCCGTTCAATAGTCGACTGCAGGTCTATCTCAGACTCGGTTCGCAAAGTCTTTGTCGGTCTGCCAGAGCTAGAGCTTGCTTTGAAGTCGATGTCCATCATCTCTGTCTCGCCGGCCATTTCCTGGTGATAGTGTCGTTTCCGACCCAAGCGCTTGGGCTGACGTGTTTTGCGGCCGCACTCGACTTCGGTCAGAGCGTCGTATATCGTCATTACTGTGAGTCGAATCAAAGCCGAAGCTTTCGGTTCGGAGAGAAACTCTTGTTTACTCTCATTCAAAAGATAGTTAGGCAGAACATTGGTGATGAGGGCCAGAGCGCACTGTTCGATGTCCATATGGAACAGACCGAACACCAGGTCAATGGCTCGGTTCAGGTCTGAAGAGTTGTCGAATTTGAGGATTTGTCTGATCAGAGTGTCGGTAAACCATTGCGGACCACCAATACATAGCAAAGTGTCCATATTGTAGATGGTCTTGAGGTCGAGCCACGAGCGCTCGTGAGCGCCGGCAAAGCTGGTCTCCATCAGCTCCCACAGCGGGGTCTTCAGAGTGAGACCATTAGAAAAGGTAGAAATGGTTGGCTTGTTTTTGCTTTGCTGTCGTGGATGCAAATCATTGAACATTTTCTTAATAATACTTGACATCAAAGTTGATCTGTAATCAAGTCAAACAAATCAGAACCTAAACCCTTATCACAATTCTCTGCAAATTCAGACCTTTCTTTGTAGAAAGTGTTTGACTGTTCGCTGACAGGACTGTTGCCGAGGTCTGTGCTAGGGTTGGCCTCATTGGTCAGTGGAGTTGTGAACTGTTGCAACATGTTAATTGGCTTCAAACGCTCCTTATAGTGCAAAATGTTTATATAAGAGCATAACCAGGCGCTGATCACAACCGGCAGTGAACACATCTTGCTTTTCACATTGTCCAAGATCACTTTGACATTGTCTGTGCTGATGGCATCATATTCCCAGGCAATAAGTATCTCTTTGATGGCTTGCGGAGCGTTTATACAGACCTATCAGTGAAACGATTAGTTTTAGACCGAAGAGCTTTATGACAAACCTCATGCCATTTGACAAGACTTGTGCGAAACTCGCCCTCAGTTGATGTGAACTGATTCAGAAGGACGTCCACCTTCTGAGGGTCGCAATGGGTGAGCAGTGCGTTGGGACACTTGTATTTGCCGCCTTCGGTCAGGTTGTCCTGGCACCAAGTGGCAAAGAACGAATCTTTGGTGCCGGCGCTCATTGTGATGATATCGGTTCCGTAGTGCTGTGCGATTGTGCACAGGATTAAAAATGTGATGTCGAAGAGAAGGGCTCGTGTTTGCGACGCCCGTCCGCCCTCACCGCTCGCCTGTTTGTTGAACTCATTGAATTCAATCAATTTGGTTGTGAAACTCAATAGCTTTCCCGTGGCTGCGGCCGCACACAGAATAATCTCAAAACTCTTCTGCATATGACACAAGACTCCGAACAGAGCCTCTTGGTTTTTGCTGTAATCTGAGTCAAGTGTCTTCAGAATACTGGTAACAGTGGGTTCTGCTCGGAGTATAAGCAGTGGACCCGTTTGTGTGGACGACTGCTGATCGGTGTTTGGTATGCGATAGGATTGAGATTCGCTCTTTCGCTTAGCCATCAGTCTTTCAACTTTTGCTGAAGATATGAGCTCTGCTTTGCTCAGCTCATTGAGCAGACCTTTAACACAATCGCAATTGGATTTACTGTCGCAAAGGTCTAGAAGTGGTGAATAAGTCAAAAGCTTCTCTAAACCCAATTCCATATCATTTGCATTTAGACTCTTCAATGAGTTAACAGAATTGAGTTTTGCAAAGAGTTGAGGAACTTTGAGAAATAGAAAAGCAGCCCAAGAATTGAGATATGAGTTGTGTTTGGGATCATCGAGTGAACCGCTCGCGTCAACCAGTCCTACAAGACATGAACGAATGATCTCGCAGTAGAGGTCAGACAGTGGAATGTCGTTAAACTTGGCTATCATCAGGATTTGAGACACACAAACTTGGATATCAGAGGCGGGGTTGAGAACGGCATCGAATGCAATGATGGTATTCAGAGAGGCATAAGATGCCGGTCGAGAAGTCTTGAAGTCAGAAGATGTGGTCAATTGCTTGGAAGCAACGATCGCTGGATTGCATTCAAGCCATTCAATACTTTGCTTGAAAGCCATTATAGTGTCGATGGGCTGAAAAATATCAATAAATTTATTTATCAAATGACTGACATTTCTTTTACCTCTCTGTTGAGCAAAAGATTGTAAGCCATCGATAGTTTGCTCTCGTTTTCGGTCTGAATTTGAATGAATTGATTAAAGGTCTGGTTGTCCTCAAGTTTGCCCACATAGAAGATGGCCTTCAGAAAAGATGAAGAACTGATAAATGAGAGGAAATCTGCTGATCGTTCAATGATTCCAACGAAGAGCGAAGCATCCGATGAATGCAATGATTGGAAGTTCTGCTGATTTTGAACTGAATTTGATGGCTGTTTGGACTCTTGAAGTTTGTTGAGAGCCTGATTGAGTGCCAGATGAAGCCATAAAACTATGGCCACCATTGCCTTCGACAGACCGATGCATTCCTCTTCGTTGCCGTGACATGAGATGCGGTCCTTATATTTGATGATAAATTCGAGCAAATAGTGAATGCATTGCGGTTTAGACCAGTCTTGATATTTAGCCACTGAAGCCAAGACAGAGCCGTAGGACACTATCTGGCAACTGATGCAGTGGTTCAGATATGACATGAACAGGTGGTTCGGCGTCGGGCCGATGAGCGCCTGTTCGAGGATACAGTCGGCCAAATCATAGACATCGCCCGACACTCCTCGCGGCAGAACTCGCTTTATGTTTATTCCCCACAAGACTTCAGTCCATCGCTCTCTCCAGCCTTTCAACAGTAAAGACTTTATGAGCGACGTCTTCGAAGTCAGTAACTGTTCCATCACTTCCACAAACAACCTCTGGATCGGCAATTTCTGGATCAATGGTCACTCTTCTGTCAAAAGTACTTTGTTGTCAATAAATTGATCAGAATTTTAGTACCTTTTCAAGGCAAAGCCTCGTGTTATCGAAGCAGTTTTACACATATAAAAAGTTCTAAACTTTCACCTATATCATAAACCAAAACATGGACATTTTCTACACAATCACCAACTTGGACAAAGTGACAATCGCTCAGAACCACCAAAATAAAACTCTATAACACACTGGTCAATTTGTCAGCACTTGATGAAAAATAATAACCAAATAAAAGCCAAATAATATTTCTGAAAACTAACGTAATTACTGAATGGACTGACTTTGAACTTCCTCTTCCTCTGCATCCAAAGCGAGAGACACGCGATATCGTCAACACTCGTGATGTCCGACACTAAGAAGAAGTCCGCGCCGAAGGCAGCACCGGCTGCCGCACCCGCCAAGGCTGCCGAACCGGCCAAAAAGGTGAAGAAGTCTTCTCGTCGTGGAAAGTTCAACACAGCCACACCGGGCAGGTATGAGACAATGGTTAGAATCTTCAATTCGTTAACACTTACCGATATTGTCCGCAGACTTTACGTCAAAGCCATATTCACCGGTTACAAACGAAGTCTTCGTAACCAACGGGAGAACACAGCTCTTCTCCGTCTGGATGGTGTCAATCGCCGAAAGGAGGCTGACTTTTACCTGGGAAAGCGAGTCGCCTATGTCTTCAAAGCCAAGACGTCAGTCCACTGAATGCTCACCCAATGAATGCAATTAAAACCAATTACTTCCCATTAGGAAGAAGAACATCGCCCGACGTGATGGCAAGACCAGCAAACTGAGAGTGATATGGGGAAAGGTCACCCGACCCCACGGTAACTCTGGTGCTGTTCGCGCCAAGTTTGCCCGCAACTTGCCGTCGGTGGCCATCGGCCGAAGGGTTCGCGTAATGCTCTACCCGTCGAGGATATAATCATTTCTATTCACAACACTTTAATTTGAAAATAAACTAATTGGTTAAAGTCTGACTTAATTTACATGATTTGTCGATTCCTTTGGGATATCTAAGGGATGACTTGTCTTCACACCAGATTCGGTAATTGGATGTCTTATTGTATCGATGGCACTATCCCTATACAAGAGGAAGTGGGCCTGAATTCGGGCCATTGATACTGGCTTCGGGTTAGACCTAACATGGGCTAAGAATCGTTCGGTTAAGTGACTATCGTTTGGATAAAAGCGATGAAAAGCGCGTCGGATTTGGTTGTCTGTGGCGTTATCGATGAGCACTTTCATGTCCACTCTTCCGGGTCGGGTGAGCGCATCGTCTAATACTTCGATGTGATTTGTGGTCATCATAACAATACGGGCATCACTGCTGACCACTCCGTCCAAAGCGTTCAAAAGTCCAGAGTATGTGACTCGAGTCAAACCTTCATAGCGTTTGATGTCTACGGCATTGGGACTGTGAGTGATGACCGCGGCGTCGATGTCTTCCAAAAGAATTATTGCATCTTTGGGTGCACTGTTCAGCAGTTGAGTCAGTCTATCATCGGTAAGGCCAGGATCGGCCACATTGAGCACACATATAGAGTAGTGTAAAAGTCCGGCCAATGAGAAGATGAACGAAGACTTTCCTGTGCCGGGAGGGCCGTAAAAGAGGTAACCTCTGCGATACGGTATTCCTCGTTCGTGATACCACTTCTTAGAGGTGATAAAATTATACAAGTCTGTAGTGATCATCTCTGCCAACCCATCGGCTAATATCACTGACTCTATCGGACGTTTGGGCCGCGAATGACCGAAAGGCCGCCACTCGTGACCAAATGCTATATAAGTGGCAGTTTTGTCAGCGGTTTCTCGGAGAGCGTCATCTTTGGCCTCATTGAAAATTTCAAAAAAGACGGTTCTGTCTCGTCCTAGAGTTGTAAGAGTGACCAACTCGTAGGGAACGCCGGCCAAAGCGTCCATTTGCTCGCGCCGGCGCTCACACTTGAAAAAGCGGCCGTTGAACCGAAAGAAGTGAATGCCCGGCGCCGGTACGAAACCGAACCGAGAGCTGACGCGTCCGGCTTCGTCCTCAATGAAATCGGTGTTGACCGCCACGTGTTGTGCCCGTCGGTGATGGCGAGAAATCCAAGACAACAACCACTGAAAACTTTTGTCTTTGCTGTTGACTTCACATGTGGTCAGAGCGTAACGATTGAAGCCATTCATAGACAGCATTAGACCCTTGCGAAGAATGGCCAGACCGGCGGTCACTCCTACTAAGCCGAAGCCGGCACCGAAGTAAGGGTTGGTCTGCAGCGATGACAACAGCTCTGACAAACCCATCGCTGCACACGTGAGCTATGTTTACAAACATCTCATATGTGTTCACAAATGCAATGACAAAACTTTTATATTCTATTTTAAACTTGATAATTGTAACAAATGGACAATAAGACATCTTTGACAATTGGAACTGATAAAAGTTGTTCTTTATATAGATGATAAAGGCTTTAAACTAAAGTTTTTCGTGATTATGAAATCTCTCGAGATTTAAGACTA
>JAUJYQ010000022.1:0-15599 GCA_033995645.1 Hemileius initialis | reverse complement strand
ACATTTCACATTTCACGTGAACATCTGATTCACTCTCTTGGTGTGTGTTATACATGTAGCTAGTTGATAATGTCAATGTTGCCATTACCGATGTTGCCATTACCGAGATGATAATGCAATTAACACAATCTATGCGATAAACAGTGAGCCAACTGATAGGTGTCGCCCTTCAGTTCGGCCAATCGCAGGCATATCCTGTTCTCTGAGCCGCCACTAACGCAATCATTGCTTGTGTTATGTGTTAAGCACTTCCGTTAGTGAGAGTGAATCGAGAATTCGTTAATACTTTTTATGGAGAATATTAAATATATTTGGCATCGAATAGGTAGGGCTCGGCTCGGCTTCTATTCTAAGAAGTCTCAAGTATCAAGGTGATTAGTGCAAATATGGCCCTGGGTCATTCTTATGAAATGATGGCTAACATAGTGAACAATAAAAAGATGCTAATTGTATGTAATGGGTCTCTAGTCTGAAAAGGTTCAGTTGGAAACTAGATATGTCTTAATGTGTCTGGCTCATATTATGCTCAATTAGAAGGGGTCTTACTCTGGCTTTGTCTGTCTCTGTCTCTGTGGCCAATGGCCATACATAAGTGATAAAGTGGTGGCGGAGGCAAACAATGTAAAGGTAGTGACGGAATGGTTTGATCGCTAATTAAGTCACACTTTGTGTGCGATACAGACCTATCAAAACATTAACAGCTTTTGACTGCTTTTCTTGGCTCAGCTAATGATAACGATAGCAGTCAGCAGTGGTTATGACTTGTGATGGTCTGTGCTATGGATATCTTAGGCGACATTCCTCTCATTTGGCGGATGCGGTTCACAACGAAAACGAAAGTAAGTTAAAAGTGAATATCAATGGTGAAGTGAGCCAGTGATCAGTGAGATCAGTGCTCAAGAATGCATTTGTAGGCTATTCTCTCCGATCGATTGCTCTAAGGCTAAAAGGATGTTATAATGTATGGTATGGTATGGTATGGAAGTAGAGGAGAGGTAGTGGAGAGGGAGAGGGAGAGAGAGGCAAACTGGTGAGGGGGAGATGAGTTCGTTCGCCTGGTGTAGTCCTGGCAACCAGACAAATGCTCGCTCTGTCCTTGAAATTTATTATTGGCTGTGCGTTAGGGCGACGAACGGATTCAAGGTTTGCCTCAAGTAATGCCAATACTGGCAGCTCTCAGAGTCTGCACTCAACGGCTCTGTTAGGCTCTGACACTGCTATGCTATGAGAGCCGCGCAGCGCAATGTACGGGCAGTGCATGGCTTAAGGTTGCGCCACCATTGCGTACATTAGAAGTGGCATTACCAAGATGGTACCAATTGTATGATGGTAGTTTAGGTCTAATATTAGACACCAACAGCTATGACTAAATCATTTTTAGAGTTAAGCCATTGGCAGACGATAACCGAATCAGTGAATCGCTTAGTAATTGGCAAAAGACTCAGCCATTTGTTATTCGTCTCTACTCTTCTCTGTTAGTTCTCGCTTCAAACTTCCCGTTGCCTTGAATTCAGACCAAAATTACTAAATTTTTTCCCTGCAATGCATTACTAAATATAATTATACATTGGATTACATGGAAAAACACAGAAAAATAAATTATTATGCCTGCTCAATTTCGATTTCGTTTTCCTCTCGGTCTCTATTCCTATGTCTCGAAATCAAGATTTGCTTTTGATGTTAGACTCGTTTTTAAAGCCAAAGGAGGAAAGAGAAGAAAAAAATGTCCGTATTTTGCGTTACCGCCCATTATATAGCACTCAGTGTTCACTGCAGTCGATATTCAACTCTATGTCCGGTTTTCTATTATTATATCATTTTTGTGTCTAGTTATTTTTTCATTATTCAATATCAACATCTACAATTATTATATATATTTTTTGTCCCAAGTCTAATTGCACTATTATCTAGCTTTGGTCTAGCCAACATGTTTTCTTCCATTTCTTCAATAATTTATTCGTACTAGTTTATTCTGAGAATTTTTTTTCTACCTCTCGGTAACATTGAAAAACAAGGAGCGATCAATAAAAGACTTATTAGTAAGACCTTGTTTTTTGCATGGATATAACGATCGGTTGTCTCTTATCAATAAATATCTAATACAATGTTTCAAAAAAATTATTTTGATATAGAATTTATTACATTTTCTCCTCTTCTGTGAAGTCATGACATTTATTCTGGAAATTAATTTTTGTATTTGCTATCAAATTATCACAACAACAATGAGTAGAAGCAATTCCAATGACGAGAAAGTGTACATGGTCACCTGAGATTAAGCTACATTTACTCGCTAATAATCACGTACACTGGGAAACTGTCCTTTGTCATTGATTGTGGCATGATCTAGCTCATCGTTCATCTCTCTTCCCTCACTCAAACCAACCTTTCACATGATGAATGTCTGAGAATTCTGAAAATGTAGCATGCTGATAAGACAGATTACTAATCTATGCATTTGTGCCAAGTTTGTGCTTATTTGGCAATTTAGTTCCCAGTGCAAAATTGTTGCAAAATCAAGGAACTGTCGGTCTCTTATCAGGCAAACCATTATTGCTCACTAATTCACGGTTTATAACCAATTCTGTTGTGTTTGTGCGACAATAAAATGTTTGACTTTAATCAGTTCATCATTTAAAGCTATAAATTAATTGCTCGGATCTGTCAGTAGACGTCATATGAATGGAAATTATAATAAATAATAATATTGAGGGAAAAGTTGTTTTACGCTCAACGAATGACTTTGAAAAATGGAGTTATCTCTCAGTTCGTCTGAACCGAGAGAATACTAAAATTTTTTGATAAGACTTATGTCAGTGAATAACAAGTCTAAGGAATACGGATTCTAATACACCGGTTCATAATCAGCGAAAGTTTTGATTTGGAGAAATGTTTGGAGCGATAAGAGAGAGGAGCGAACACTATATGTTATTTTGGTGGTTGCGATAAGTATTTGCTCGATAACAGACACAACCATTGCAAGCGATTCCTAATAATTCTGTAACTTTTTGGTTCTAAATTTTGTTTTTGATTAATAGGAAGAACAGGAAAAACAAAATAAATAACTGAAAGAGAAAGGACTTGTTTATTATCTGAGTGGGAGAGTCGACTGAGTATTAGGTATTAGGTATTCCGTTCGACAAACTTTATTATTATTATTTGCCATTCATTTTGTGAGACAAACCTCGAAATATATTGGGATTAGTTCAGTGTTTGGGCTCTGGAATGAGGAGCATAGGAGAGCTCCACAGACCAGACAACAGAAGAGGAAAAACAAAAACCAAAAGATAAATGTTTGGCTCAACTCATAGCAGGAGAGAGGAAGAGAAGGACAGACACTGACTATTAGCTAAATAATGGCTCAGTTATGGCAGAGCCGAAGGATAACACACTTATTATCTCTTTTCCTCGTTCGATGTGTTGGCCAATAAATTTTAGTCTTTCTATTGCAGATCAATGTAAACAAGAGAGACATCAGTCTAGACGGGAGAACAATCGATATTATCATCAGTGAGTGAATGAGCTAGCTAACTGCCACATGGAATCCATAGCAAAGAGCTTGAGCTTGAGCATGCTAAGGTGAGTGTCTAACACTGGCCTACATTGACATTGCTCTAAATTGTTGGCCTAAAACACGAGAGTAGCAAAAATTTCAAGTTCTCAATGAAGAGAATTCTAATTTCGCTAATGATTTGTTAGTTACTAATGAGAACTCTTTATATATGTTATGCTTTCTATTGTATGACTGTTTGTCTTTAATTCAATTATAAAAATAACTTAATTCGCCCGAAAATATGTCAAACAATGGGTCGGATGTCGTAATCGGAACAACAATTAAATTTAAAGACAATATATATTTAGAACTCAAAACCAGATTAAGACTGAGATCAAGTGTTTTAGCAATTAATGAGAGGATCGCCAGAAGTGAAGTGAGTCTGTGCTGAGTCCGGGCTGAATGTCTTTGCAAGAGTGACAACTGATCTGGCACTGGCTTTCCAGCTCAACACCAACACCAGGTTCAATGTGATTCAATATCCTGTTTACTCTTGCATTAGAACGCGTAACAGATTTGTTGGCCAAATGCTCGCCATTCGCCACTTGGACACAGACCTAGACTTAGACACAACTATCAAAATATATGTATTTTATATGAATGACTATCAAATGCGAGGCACAAACGAGAGCACCTTTTCTGCCGCTTTTGTGCCGACAGTGGGAGTAAATAGGAGTGGATTTGATGGTCGCAATCGATTTAAACACATCTATTGTCGCGTTGTGTTCCACGATCTCAACGAATAGTTGCCTAACTTTTTTGAGTAAAGAAGTAAACATCGCTTTCCTAAGGCTTCGAACACTTCTAATGACTGTCTCGAAAGGAGAGCTCAAACCTAGTGCTCAGCATATGTTACCGAAGGGCCGGTCCGGTGGGCGCTCAGACTGTTTACTGCCCTCAACCGAGTTATGCAAAGAGGAGCAAAAGTTATGCTTTTATTACATTAACGTAAATATGTGTCGACAATAAAATGTCGCAATCGATGGTAAGGCCCGATCGGATCACATGCTCTTACACCCTCACCCTATTGTCAGACCCACTTCTCAGCTAAACCGATAGACCCAAAGACCTGTCCCATTGAAGAGACTTCGTTAATGTGTTGTTTTTGTTGTTGTTTTGTCGGTCAGTGAGTGAGCGCCGAGAGAGGCAAAGGAGAGAGAAGGAGAGCGCACGAGAGACGGACCCGCATCTAAACGGTGGGCCCTTCGGACCAAATCGACTAAACAACAACAAATTCTATGCCATTCAGAGCTATGCCAATCCATAATGTCGAGCACTGGTCCAAAAAGGAGAGAAAAATGTCGACGAAAAGAATGGCACAGCACTTGAGCATGGCGTAGGTGTTTACTCGGGCTTGACCTAAAAAAATATGTTTTCCACTCCAGGCAAAACTCAGCCACAACTCAGGCACAGCCAGAGTCACAGCCGTAGACGACTTGTGCTGAGACTCAGACTGCGATCGGATTTTCCGATCTCTTATCGATTGTCGGCCAACAGTTTGTCGCGAGTTGGCCAAAGCACCTTGCTAATTGTATATAGCGCTTTATATTGTGCATATGACATGAGCTGGCATATTGCAAAATGCACATTGAACATTGCACAAACTATCTAAACTGGTGACGCGCATGGATTCCATAAATATTTTGACAAATAATGGTTAAATTAGCGATAATTAGCGACAATATCCCAGATTGTGATGTATAATAATAATAATAACATGATGATCTTACATGTTTGTCGTTGAGCGCCATAGAAGTATCCGTATTGACTCAACTGTTGGTGCTGTTGCTGTTCGTCATTCGAACTGTAGTGCGAGTCAACATCGCTGACCCCGGAGTCGGCCGGCGATGGCGGTAGTGGAGAGGTTGTGGTAGTTGTGGCCATTTGTGTTTGTCGCTGAAGAGAGTATACGTTGCCGTTGGCCGCCGTCCGGTTCTGTTGCAGTATGTTCTGCAGCAGTGTTGTGGTCGGCCCTCCGGTCTGCTGTACGGCGCCGTTCACTCTACTGGTCACCGACTGGGACGGACTGGCCGTTTGTGATGGGTTTGCGGATTGTTGTTGTTGGTGGTGATGCCTCGAGCCATTCTTCGGGGGAGGGGCACCCGGCTCACAACCATCGACTGCAATCAGACAATTACAATTAGATTCAGTTAGATCAATTAGATAGATCAATTCTATTGTCTTTACTGTCAATTACAATTGAGCTTGCACATTTGACATTTAGATTAAAGAGGCCAATGCTCTGATGGGATATGGATTTTGTTTTTTTGTCAATTCAACGCATTAATCAATTGAAACGCTTTTGTTGTTTGATTTCCTTTGATTTTTTTGTTTCCCTCTCTCTTTGCGACAAATCTTTGACTCGAATAAAATTAATGTGAAATACGAGCGAAGAGAGAAAAAAAAAATTGGAATTTTCGAAATAAAAAGTCTATTCATATGATGAAAGAAATGCATTGATTGGGTTCATAATGGTTGGCATTGGTGGCAAATGGTTGGATTGGACTGCATTGCAATCAAAGCCAGACCTCTGTCTGAGACGCGACGAACAGATCATTGCATTAGCGATGCCTTGAAAAGACAGTGCACTTAATCCGAATCTGTTGTGACCTAAAAGTGGGTTTGAAGGCAAAGATGTAATGCGTTGAGCAAAAGGACTCAATTTGTCATCGGATACATCCATAGAGTAGAGTAGTGCCCGATATATGGCATAAAAAGGAACGGAGTATTAATGCGGCGCTCACTCCATGTCCTCAAAGGAAAGTGGGTTTCGGAGCACTTGAATGGCAAAAGAGAAGGACCGAAAAAATTGTTATAAATAGGTCTCCGACTCCACTCATACGGTATTTGCGGGCAAAAAGAGTTTCTGTAAAAGTGTTGGGGAAATAGAGACAGAAAAGGGAAGGAAAAAGTAGACCAAAAAATTGTCTTTCAATAGGGATTTTGCAAATTGAGTTCGATTCGGGAAATACAGACAATACGAGTGGCCGACAGATCGTACGGTTCTTCTCTACCCTATCCTTTACATTCATTCATTCATTCATCGTTCAGTGCAGTCACTGCAGTGTTCACTACCACTGCCTTCCCATTCAGTAGTAACGGTCGAGAATAAAAGGCAAAAAAAATTTTGAGGCCAACTCGGAAGTAGTGGTGCTTTAATAGAGCTCAGGGCAGTGGAGTAGTGGTGGCGGAGGAGAGGGAATGCGAGGACAGGCAGTGGTTTTCAATTCGAACCCAACTATTGCTCACACATTGTGTAGTGAACGCAGAATAGCATAGATTGCGATATTCAGACATCAAATCGTTGTGTTTGCTCGGGATGACGACCGGAGCAGAATAGGGATGACCGGAGTAGGGCTGAGAGCTGTGGGCTGAGGGGGACCTAACAAAACCTACATTTCAGAGACAGGAGTTGTCGTCGAAAAAAAAGAGAAAGTTTTTCAATGGTTTTTGACTGCATTGGAGAAGAGCGCAGATGTTTTAGCCGAACATTTTGAAGCCGTCGGAACTCTAATGGGATCTAACAGTGCAACTGAGCATCAGATCAGTGGCACTGGCACTGTATGGCCCCCTCTCACCCTCTATCGTCCCACTGACCTCGAAATGACAGATCTAACGGTGCAAAAGTAGACCAGAAAAGAGGAACACCAGAAAGACACAGAAAGAGAAGTGCTTTGCTGTTCACTGCTCTGCTGTCATTGCAATCAATGATATTCAACTTGTCTTTGAGTTATACACAACTGTTCGATCGCCGATCGCCGATCGCCACTCAATGGCCTAACACTACAATCATAACGACATTTGCATTGATCGCCAGTGTCTCTGACAGAGTGTGTCGTTGGAGTGACCGAAACGGAAACGCTGTTCAGCCCTAATCAATCTGCAATCAGAGCCTTCCCGACCCTCCCTTTCAATTCAAATGCCAGACTTGCGTTCGCATAGACAAACTATAACTTCTATAGCCATTAATTATGGCGTTAATTGTTCTAGCATGGTGATATGAGTCCTAATTTAGCTAGCTACAATTGGTTGATAGGTTGGTTAAGGTGTGGATTAAAAAACGATTGTACGGTTGGTGTCGGCACTGGCAGTGCAGACAAGCCTTAGTGTATGACATAATAAAGCTTTCACTGTAACAGGAAATCTAATAAGAGATATAATTTGGTGGTGTGGAGGGTAGTCATGGCAGCGAGCGCATGATGTGCATGATGTGCATGGCGATGTGCGTTGCTCCGTTTCAATGTCACTGGGTGAATGTACCATTGACTTTGTAGCGATCTATTCAAGGTTAGGCTCACAACAGATCTATAATAGTACTGCAGAGCTGACTGCCTTTGCCTCTGCCTCTGCCTCTGCTTCTGCTTCTGCTTCTGCCTCTCCGCCAGTGAACGCCACATACAATGCATAGAACCGAAGATTGTGTTGCTTTCACTTCGATTGTCTTATGTCTTGTGTCAGCTCTCCATTGGCCCTACACTGAACACAACTGACACAATACTGTATATATGTCTCGAAGATTCTCAATGTCTCCCATTATTATTGCTTTATATAAATTGTATATATTGTATAAATTTGAACAAGATAATGTGATAATGGCCTTCACTTTCCATTTCAAGATAAATAATAACAAGGTTGACTAGGCGATTAGCTCGATTAGCTCGGTGCACTTATTAGGCACTCGATTGTTGTACGCAGCAACCAGTTGGCTCACCTTGCCAAACTTAAACCTTTCTCTCTTGCCTTTCACCCATCATCTGATTTGTTTGGTAAACAAAGAGAAGCGATTCGTTTGCTTCACATCATATGCACTACAATTGTCACAAACTTTGGACGATTTGTGCCATTGAATACAAAACACACAGTAATTGCTTCAATGTTTGAAAACTACTGTTCAAATAGATTATGAATAGCGATAAAGAGAACCAGAATTGAGATAATTGTTATAAATGAGATACAATTGTGACATTTGTATTGAGAAATATTGGTTCGTTTAGGGAAGTGATGAGCTCTGCCTATTGGGTCAGTGTTAGGCTGTATATGACCAATTTCAATTTAGCAAGTTTACTAATTCTATTTTTGAGGAAATTTCTTAAATCAAAGTATTTTCTCATTCATCCGACGACTCAGTGATAAAACTATCAGTTATTAAGAATCAAAAGAATTTCTGAAATTAACGCGAAATCTAATACATTTTTTCATTTCACTGGAAGTGGTGTTAATTAAAGCCAATAATTAGAAGAGTTGTGCAAACATTCGATGAACTGTCCCTCAAGTCTCACGTAATCGACTCGAGTCTTGACTAACAAACAGAATCGTCGCTAATCTCATAATCTTTTCATATATAGTGAGGCAAAATGTTGATCCCAGGCCTGTGCACAGTCTGTGCTGTATTTGGAAGAGAAGGTCAAATATAATGGCACAATATATCCAACATTTATTAACTTTCTTTCTCTCATAAGAATTTATGTATGGATTGGAAAGAAAGTTTTTATATCTATGAGAGAGATAACAATCGCATCAAACATCAAAGTCTTTGTGCGCTTGCAATGCATTGGTCTCATAGCCTGTCCTAGTGGTTGGTAAGGCTCGGGCTCTGCTGGCCTTCGAAATAATGACAGAGCGCCGTCGCGAACGAGACTGAGCTGGAGTGGGACGGGAGAGGGAGCGGGAGTGTTGGGGCGAGCAGTGGAGAGAGGGTCGGAGAGGGCCGGGAGAGTGGCTATGGCTGGTAATGCGGATAGTGGTGGCAGAGCTGGCACAGCACAGGCATAGGCTGTTCTGCGGCAGTGGCGCAATATCTCGGTGGCAATCCTTGGAACGGTCGATGGCACCGGAACACGTACGCCAAGGCCAACGAGAAGAGCGGCCAATGCGAGCGCTCCGACTGGTGTTGCGCTCAATGCAAGTGAACTCAATAAATATAATACTAAATAACTATTATATCTAACGTTAATAAGCCTTAGATTTGCGAATATGTAGTTAACACAGACTCAGAACAGGAGAGAGAAGTTTTGCAATAATTCCAAAGCAGGAAAATATTGCACACAATGGAAAAGAAAAGTTCAATAAAGAAATGCCATTTTTTTCTCAGATTTCCATTGGTATGACTGCTATATGTGAGGTATATATATGGGGATCGAAATGGCATTTGATTGCGATTGTGATGGCGAGTGCGAGCCTAAGTCGGTTGGCGTCCGGACTCGACTCGACTCGAGTCAACTCAACAGACAAAAGCAACTTAACCTCAGATACAGTCTTATCCTTCGGCCATATTAGTGCCCAAATATGAAGAGGGGTCACAAACGTCTATCACCTGAGTTAAACTGAGCTAAACTTTTGGTCGACTTTTGAGATCGATAGGAGAAAAGTGTGATTTTTCGTTTCACATTTTCTTGTCTGGCCTTCCCTTCTCTCTGTTGGGCTAAATATTTAGGTTTTGTCACAACTTATGAATTTTGGTTCAATTTTCCTTTAGATTAGTTTTCAAGTTTTCCTTTGACTTCAACTGAACTTTCAGATGAAAGCCGCGATCGAGTAAAGGAAAATTTTGCTTGATAATGTGATCGTAGCAAGTTTTTAATGAAAGAGAAAAAGGTGTTTTGAATGTGTTCGGGGATTTTTATTGCCATTGACGAAGAGATAATTGCTATTAAGGAGTGATTGTCGACTATGAGTGAGTGTTAGCGTCACTACTGTTAGTGCAAAATCACTAAATTATTGCAAAGACTTAATGAAATTGAATGGAAATAAACTGTTATTTGTCGAGGAAATGACGAAAATGTGTATAAGAAGTCCAATATTTCTATATTCACTTCAATCACTTGTTATTCAATTAGTGATATAAAAACATCAAAAAATAAAATTATCAAAACAGGTCTTTAATTAGCTCACAATCGACTGTTCGCTCGATTGATCGCTGACTAAGAGCTACCTCTTTGAGAATTTTGTCGTCATTTTTGGCAAACACTGAATATAATGTTTACTAAATTAAGTAAACACAGGATTACGTAAAATAACGGAGAAATTCATTAGAATTGTGAATGTGATGTAAGCGTTACTGAAATACAGGAAAAACATTTTTGTGCTGCGAACGACTGTTAAGTAATCAAACGTTGCATTCATTGGATTTACTCAAAAAAATTTAATCACTTGTTATTTAAATGCTATACAATTTCCACGTTTATTTGATATTCAAATACTGTTTTCCTATATTAATAAATTCAAATTTCTTGGTCAACAAAAATCTTAACATAGATTCTGATGAAACACTTTTTTCGCACACAAAGGTCTGGGTTTAGGAGAAGATTAGTGAAGAAGTCTTTCAACAAAAATGTGTTTTTTGCTGATTTATATCGTATTTTGACGGCGAGAACGGGAATAACGGGAACGCCATAACACATCGGAACAGGACTTGTAATAGAAGAGTAGTATTGTTATCGACCAGTTATTATGGTCTCAGTCTATAAGTGGTTCGCAGCCAACCCCTACCCCTACCCCTAACCCTAACCCCTGAGCTCAACCTTCACAGACCTAACACTCATTTTTCTTAAAAAACTTTTCCTGCTTTTCCTCATTGTATTGATTATTGAAAAAATTGTGTTTACCGTTAAAAAAAAGGTTAACCCAAAGACCCAGACATAGACATTAGTGGTGAGGGAAGAGGAGAAAAAATATTGGGTCTGAACGTCTGTGAGGGCCCGAAACGGGAACACAGACTCCTTGTGTTGCTATGAATGTGAAAGGGGATAACAGAGTGCAAAGGGAACGACCAGACAGAGCAAAAAATTCAAAATTATGTATATTGAAAGGCAAAGGGGAAATGACTGTGCGATAGAGGAACACAACTGTTTGGTCGAAGGAGAAGGAAAACCCTACTGACCTACTTTCAGGCTAAAAAACGCTGAGTCCTCTCGCACTCTATCCTCTATCCCACTGTTCTCTGTCCTGACTTTCATATCCAGTCGATTAGTGTTCAGAACAGTCATAAGGAAACTAAAGACCAAAACATGTATTTCGAAACCAATGTTCAGATCATAGCGAATGAGAAGTAATTGGCGTTCAAAACAAAAAAAGTCGTTCATAAAAATTGTGTTTCGGTTATTAGGTTTGGTTCAGGCAATAGGATATCAATGTGGATATGGATTGGCATATGAGACGAGGGATGAGACGGTATTGACAATGTCGGCAAAGAGTCGGTTGTTCAAACAGACGAGCAAACGAGCAAGGGACTCCTAATCTAAGTGTAACATTAGCCTAAATATTGGTCTGATATTAGTTAATAAATTCGGCGGATTTTCTTTCCAATATTTTTTTTGTGCCACCACTTCCTTCCCATACATTTCGTTAATGTCTGACACCAACGAACAGTGCGTTCACTGCGATAGCCGTCACTCGTCTTTCCTTTCCTCTCCCCTCCAAACCTACTGTGCAATAGAACTCGACTATCGGTTCCCTAGAATTCTAGAGCGGAAAAGAATTCGCAATTATATGAACTCCAGAAGTGGTACTCCAAGTGCTGGTAAATGTATGAAACGGATCGACAGCACACAGAAAAAAGATCCGCTCAAAGGAAGTGTTCAAATAAGGTATCGAAGTTTCGGCGACAAAATTATGGAAATTTACGTAAAGGGAAGGAAAGTAATTGGCTTTTGATCGGACAAAAAAATTGCGCCACTATATGGGATATTAGCAAAGCATCTAGTTGCATTTGATTAGTATTGAACTTTAAGACTAAAATAGTCCGAAATCTCATTAACAAAATATTTATGTCATAATATATAATAACAAAGAGAAAGCTATGCGAACGAGAGAAAAAATTTATTGAGTTTTGGTTTCGATTTTTTTTTCAGTTGTCTTTTCTTTTCACAGACTTAGAGCTATGCCGTGGACTGAAAATTAGGACAAAGTAATAAATATTATACACATATTCAATACCAACATTAAACAAGCAAAATAAAAGCCCAACACTTAATGTTAATGTCAGTCAGTCTATTGCTCAATAGCTCGACTGGTTTTCCGAAACAGATTCGGTCTCAAAAGTAAAACTACTTTTGCATTCATTGAAAAATTAAAACAGTTTTAAGTTCACTCTCACAATGAGTTCGGAGTATTAATCGTTGCGGTAATCATCGGATAAGTGTTGTGCGAGGTTTGTGTGAGTGTGGGGTAGGGATGGGTAGTGAACAAGCATTGCCTAAATTCACAATTAATTGAATAATTTGTGACTAAAATTTAGGACTTATTTGTTGCAATCTGTGAGAAGGCATACGACAATCGGATAATTATTGAATTGAAAACTAATGTTTTGGCTCTGATTTCCTAAAATGATATTCAAAGGCATAAATCGATTTTTAGATCACATTTTTTACGTATTGGCACTGATTTGGGGTAAAAAAGGTTTTGTTTTGTTAGTCGACTCGAGTACTGAATACGACGTCAACCGATAACTAATGAATGAATGAATGGGAAATTTTGTCAAATCGGTTAACACAAACATGCGATACATAGATAGAAAGTATGTTTTATTTTTAATATCTTCTCAAACACTAATATATATGAGAATATAATGTGAATAAACATTAATAAAAAATAAAATTAAATAATCATTTAATAACTTTTTGAAGACTGCGAACTCAGATAGTGTTGAGGGCTTAAAGTCAGACCTAAAGATTATGAGTGCTTCAAATCTGTCGGCTTTTCCTTCTATAATGAACTGAATTTCGACCCAAAAGACAAAATAAAAGTAAAAACTATTTCATTAGACAATGAGTTGAGAGAAAAGATTAAGATTTCAAGTTTTTTCATAATTCATAGTCGGAAAGTGTGTTAACTGATGTAACACCAATTGGCAGATCTCTTCCCAGCTATTCAAATGAGTGCAGACAAGAGCCAAGAAGGGCGTCAGTGAGGGCACTGCCGACACACGTCATGTGCCGTTCGCTCAGATACGCGTTTTGTTGTATATTTGAGTTATAATCAGAAATAGATATCATTCATAACGAATTGGGTTCCGATTTATTGAATGGAAAGCTAAACTAAACCATTAGAGCATTGATGTGCTTGCAACTATTAATGTTAGCAAGTTTGTTTGCCAATAAGTTTATTGGATATTGAATTGGTATTATGTTGAGTGTGAGTCTGGCAAATGTTGTTCACAATGCTAGAGCACACTATCGTTCGAATCTATGTTATGAGGTTATAAGGGAAAGTGATTTTAATTAGTCGGCCAATGGGTCACAACTGGCTCTCGACTACACCGCACAGTCTTATGAGTAGTACTGCTATACAGTCGACTCGAGAGTTGTATACCATTTATCGTGAACTTTAGAATCGGAGAAATTAAGGGAAAGGTCGTTCCCAAATGGAAGTTAAACGGAAAAGTTGTCAATTGATAATTTCAATGTTAGCTCGATTCGGGTTACACTTTCCGCAACAGGTTTGAGCCTCAAAGGCCTGTTTCGCACTTCAAAACTTTTTACTCGATTACATTACACATAAGATAATTGTGTAATGGGTTATACAATTCAGTTCACCTTCATTTGAGATTTGAATTGAGAGTGGGTGAACAGCACTATACCAGAGCCACTGTACTATACCATACTATACCAGAGCCAAGGTTTGCACTGGACTCTACTGGGTCAGGCCAACCCCTCCCTCCCTCACCTCACCTGGTGTTCTACCTCTGTTCTACCTCTGGCTCTGGCACTGGTCTGCCTGTGCTCTGCATTGCAATCGCTAGCATTGATCATCATATCTGAGATCATCTTCGCATTGCTCGCACTCTTTTCACTCACATGGCATAGCATTTTGCCGCCAAATCATTGCTTTAATTGCATTTCAATACATAACAACAACATCACCATGATCATCATTCTAGCTAATTCAAGGCTAAATTGTCTCTTTGAATTGGTAAACAGGTTTCGAGATGATTGACGCAAGCCAAGAGGAAAAGTTGTCAACGCAAGCTTGCTAAGTTAGGTGACCCCAGGTAGCATGGTGATGGTAATGGTGGTGGCGCAATTGCCATCCAAACCACCACAAAAGCCACCATGGTCAATTGTCAATATCAATCACTTACAGTATCTCTTGATCAACGACTTTTTATAACTGGGTTGTGACTCGTTGTGGTCGTTGGTGTCATTGGTGTCGGAGGTATCGGTGATGGCCCGCTTGCGAGCCCTCTCAGGGAGGGTGAGGTCGAGTATCTCCTCCTCGTAGAAATTAGAATCCGAATTGGCGTAGATGTCGATCGACATGAGAGCCGACCCGAACTTCTCGACCGATAACATTCAAAGCAAGTGAAAACTTATTCCGACTCAACTCAGAGCAGAACTCAGTGAGTGTAGAATCGGAGCTGAACTCGAATACACAGTACTGACTGTATTCTTGATAGACTACAACCAGAACTGGCGGAGAGCACAACCTGATAGACACACTGACACTCTCTCATAGCGAGCACAGGCGCACAGCGCACGCGTTCCCGACTTTTCAATGCCTCTGTAATATTCTTGGTATTAGCAGAGGAGAGGTTTAGCGAGGAGTGCAGTGCCAGAGCTCTCGCCGTTCATGGCCGGTCACCGGCGCTCCACCACTGCCACCGCCGGTGCGGCAGAGGTTAGCGCAGCACAAGCTCTCCTCATTGCCACTGTCAGTGCCACTACACCAACATTCTTGGCCACTCAGCGTTAGGCATTGAGCATGGACATTGACTCAGTTCACCTTACTCAATTGCTTTACGCAAACAGCACAACAGCATAGCAGCTCAACAGCACTATTCCATTCTATTCGTGTGCTATTCCAGTGTTATTCGTGCGCTAAATATATTTTGATTCCAATTCTCGAGACAAACAGCAAATCATTAATAAGATTGCAAACTCTTAGGCGCGCCTTAGCTGTTGATAAATCACCTTGATACTAATGAAAGCAACATGTTGTGTACCTTAGCTAGCTCCTCTAACTAGTTGAGTCACGGCTGGACACAAACTTAGATGATGATGATGATCATGGTGAATTGTTTGGCAAGCTCAATTGAATTGATGAAAAGTGATAG
>JAUJYQ010000021.1:0-15628 GCA_033995645.1 Hemileius initialis | reverse complement strand
AGAGGATAGGGCTTTGAAAAGAGTTGTTCGTCACAGGTCTCCAATTGTAATGTCTTGACGAGCATTGGATAACCGGAGTATTTGTATGGATGCAAGTCTTCGGAGTAGCGACAAAACAAAATGCTCTGAGTCTTCAGTATAAGAGTGATGTTTTGCGGGTCGGGTCCACTGCTTCGATTGCGGGCCTCTTTGCTGCACAGGAACTCATAGGCTTTGTTCACCTCTTCGAACCGTTCTCTTCCATCTGGGTTTTTGTCAGGGTGATATTTTTGTGCAAGTTTGAAGTAAGCCTTTCGAATCAGATTCTCGTCGAACTCATGTCCGCCCAACTGTCCGTTATTGTACTTTCTATCCATACCAAGCACTTCGAACGCGTCTTCTATAGACATTGAGTTCGGCTTTTTCTCGATTTCCACTTTCCAAAGCTCGAGAACTTCGCGCAAGAGCTGCACCGGATCTTTGATTGGCCAGTCGTTGAACCGCTTAATATCACAAAGATTTTTCAGATAATATATATTGCAGAAGAGTTCGTTCTCCAGTTGCGGATATTGAATCGGAGGAATGGGACAGTACTGATACAGCGCTCGAGTGTTGGACCGCAGCCGAGGACTGAAGTCTGCGATATGAGACGCAATCTTCTCAATCATAAGTCGTCGCATTTCTGTGGACCAAATCGCTTCTGGAGTGTCGAACTCGCCTAAGAATATTTGAGCAAACTTTTCGGGGCCATAGTTTTCGAGATAACAAATCATCGCTTCGGGCAATAGCTGTCCCAAAACACTTCTTTGGAGTATAGAAGAGCCGGTATTCTCTTCGCCTTTGAAAGCTTGTTTGCCGTGACTCAGATGAAGAAGTCTGCCGATGGGCAGCAGATTGGAACCGGTGTACATGAGTATGAAGTAAAAGAGACCGGTTTGGTAGAGACGAGGCAGTTGTGGGTTGTCCTGCATCACCAACGTCAGCAATGTGGCCACTCTTTCCACTATTGTCGGGTCAAAGGTCAGCAACAACTGTACGATATGCGGCAAAACTGTCGATTCGGACAGAATTCGCTTCACTTTAGGCAACGGTCGGATAATAGCATTGTCTTCGTCACGACTTGGATAGCACTCACAGACCTGGATTAGAATATTGAGAATGAGAACCGAGAGTTCACTTTCGTTCAGAATTGGATTATTAGATGCGATTAGAGTCCACTTTAATTGCGGAATATATATCAGAGGTTTCCATCCGTCGAGACCCTGACTCCAGCACTTGGTCTTCGGACTCAAAGAGTTTTTGCCCCAAAATTCCTTCATATCAGCGAAACTGAACGGACCTTTGCGTTCGCGCTCCACGTCTCCGATATACCACTCCTTCTCTGAAGAGCCCATCGCCATAATCTCCGGCGACGCTTCGATCACATTTGTTTGCGTGTGAACAGTGGCCCGATTGATGTGAAGGTGCGCTAACGTCAACAAATCAATCAGAACCCGAACCCCTCCCGCGTCTATCAGTTCTTTGGCATTGTGTTTGTTGGCAATCAATTTGGAAATGAAGATCAAAAGTCGATCTCTTTCTGACTTATCAGAAGTTCGTTCTAACATCGAAACAATAAATTTCGTGTCATTGAATGTTCCGATGTCTTCACTGTAAGCGCTGTACACAATAGACATCGCCTGAAGACACGAAGACTTCATATGTGATTTGTTGGTCAACAAAAACCGGTGGTAAAGGTCGTTGAAGAACTCTTGTGGGTTTTTAATGAAAAGTTTGTCCGTCAGATTGGACTGACCGCTGGCACTGTCTTCCTCGAGAAGAAGTCTCAAGTAGTAAAATCCGATTTTGATCTCTTCGGCGAGCGATACGTATTGGACCTCAAACTCATTGTGATTCCAAGAGATGGCTTGATTTCCACACATCTCTTTGTCCGATAAGAATATTCTCATTTCATTCTCAAGAGAGTCGCGTAACTCTTCGCGTGTCTTATAGTTCCAAATCAAGTCAGGCTTCGAGTGATCTTTAGTGAACTCGTAGTACAACATATTCCAGTTGGACTTTGACTTTACTCTTTCCCTTCTTCGACGCAAAACGACGGGTCGCTGAAGAGCTTTTGGGTCGTCTTTCTTTGGAATTCCGATTCTTTGCCTCCAGTGCTGAAACACATTATCCAAGTGTTTCTCAATAACCCTAACCGACGAATGCATGTCCCGGATTGCATCCAAACGACTGGTGTTTTTAGAGGAATGGTTTTGCGCTAATTTCAAGTTATCCCTCATCAATAAACTGGTGATCGCCTCTTTAGGAGGTGTTTCAGTAGAATCCAAATAGTTTAAAAGTCCTATTGGAATGATTCTTCGGAGCAATTCCACAGCGATATCGTAATCAGTAGTCCAAAGACTGACTAATTGTCTGGACAGGTGTTGCACCGGAATAAATCTGCCGT
The DNA here is from genome assembly GCA_033995645.1 of Hemileius initialis. Lineage (NCBI taxonomy): Eukaryota > Metazoa > Arthropoda > Arachnida > Sarcoptiformes > Hemileiidae > Hemileius > Hemileius initialis. The sequence continues at coordinate 13,203 of JAUJYQ010000021.1, read as the reverse complement.
CAGATGATATAGAATATAAAGCAATGTGAAGATGTCTAAGAAGGGCGCCCTCGGCCAGCGCCAGCTCTTGCATCTTAGCCGATATCTCAGGTGTGCCTTCCTCTATTATTGCCTTCATCACAAGTCCGGCCCCTTTTACTATTGCAAGGGACGGGTGTTGGAAGAGTTTGAAGATAGGCCTTCCATATGCGGCTACCATTTCCAAGAGAGTATCAAAGTGTCCGCCGTCTGTGGTCTCACTGTATGGCGCGCACAGAGAGAATGTAAGGAAGTCTAACATTGCGTTCACTACCAGAGCACCCGTTCCTCTATCGACGTGAAGCTTCAAAACGTCCAAAAGACTTTCCAAGAATGCTTTTGACGCCAGAAGTGAACTTTTGTTGAGTTGTTCCTGACGAAGGTCATAGTCGTCGTGCATGGGCTGCATATCCGATAAAACAATTGTTATTATCATTGATATGAAAATATCGAAATTTATGAGTCATATCTGATTCTAATTGAATATTGCAAAAGTGGGATGAAATGTCAAACCAAAGCTAACACATTAAATGAATGCAATCAAACGACAAATGCAATTCATTTATACTTTGTTCAACATTGCAATGTCTATCAGAATGATTGGCACGCAATACACAAACGGATGGACACATACCTGCATAAGAGCGCACAGCATATCGATGGCAGAATGGGTCACATTATCGTTGTTTCGTTTCAAACTTCGAACTACTTTGAGGCCTAAAAATTCCCTAAATCTTGGGTTAGCCGTAAAAGACGAGAAGCCGGCCTTTGAGGCTACGAGTCGTCTGAGCGCTTGAAAGTGTTGTTCCAAATGTTCATTAGAGCTCTCGTTTTGTTCGTCATCTCTATCGGCAAAAGAGGCCAAAGCATTGTAAATAACTTTCTCTTTATTCTCGGCGAAGAGTCCGTCCTGAGTGACCGAATGGAATAGACCACTATAAGCACAGTTAGCGTTGAATCGCGTGATCGAATCGTTGAATGTCCAGTTCATTGGCGGCAATTGCAAGAACTTCAAGTGCTGGCTCTCGACTTCTTCGTCCACGCGGACACAATAGGGCGCCATTCGGTGGGCCCTATTAGTGGGACTCATCCTCACGTGCACATCAATATTGCCGGAGGCGCGCACCCCGTCTATGATCGAGGCCAACAGCGCATCTCTGTCGGTAGAGCTATATGTCCTGATTTGTCCTCTGATGTATTCAATCGAAAACAATTGCGGATTATTTGTATGTCTGATGAGAGCGAAGATATCACTCAAAGGCTTCAGAGTGATCATCAGATAAGAGTTGGGATCTCTTTCAACTAAACAGGTGTCTGTCAAACACAGGTTTCTTTTGATCGGCTCTAAGTTGTGTCGCGGACTTAGTTTGTGGACAACGAACTCAAACAAAGAAGTGATGCACTCATCACTGCTGTATCGACCGAAACGATTGATTTGGTAGTGTTCCAGACTAATTGGGTCTTTCTTCACCCGAAGGACAACACCCACATTATTCCAGGCCATTTCACATACTTTCTTGAGGAGTTCATCTCTTTGATCACAAGTGAACATATGATACCTATTGAAGCCACCATCAGCTATGATGAAACCTCCCGATACGTTAGATATCGGGATTAAATTATCGATGTCTTTATAGTAGTAGATTGTGATAACCGATTGCTTTATCGGATCTATTTGTTTGATACCAATGACGCTGACCTCAAGAGTGATACCGATTTTGCGTTCAGACCAGTGATGCTTATATGTCGTGTATTTTTGCGTTTCAGAAGTGATTGTCGGATAGTTTGGATCAGCAAACTTGTGGCGAAATTCGAGAGCACTCGTTATGATATCACTTCTATACTCAGAGGAGAACCTCATTGAGTCAGTCTTCCGGCCCTTCTTGAAGCTCAATTGGAACAATTCGTTGCCGCCGGTGGTCAGAGTCGGGGCCAACCCTGACGGCGAGATCTGACTCTTGGGGATGATGGGCGACACACCGACCACTTCGGTGTATGGCCACGAATTGGTGCACTCCATCGATGATATGTTGTGCGTCGAGATTCCCGAAGAACCGATTGTCAAAATTCTTTTGTATCTACAGATAAACAATTATCAGATGATTATATCTCGAGTCGACAGCGATGGCACTCACTTTCCCTTCCAGGAATGTTTGGTCACGAAGAAGGAAGTCATTTCCTTGTTGTCTTTGAGTGTCATCTTTGAGTCCGAAGAAGTCATTGTCGGACAGGAGTTGACTCGCGATAACCGACTGTTGAGTCAACACATAAACAAACTCTACTGACTCTAAGCCATAGACTCTATGACTGACACCAAAAACGCCCCACAAATCAAATCCATTGCTTCACAACATTCACGTGCTTTGTGTGGACAACAGAGGCCTCCCCTCTGACCACCACTTCATCGGACCGTTTGATCGCTTTTAGTGAACCGAACCGATCGTTCACTCAATTTATTGACCAAAAAAAAAATTTAAAATTTTTAACATTACTTTAAGTCTACATTAGTTTCAATTATTACAACATTTGATGTCTTTTTGTGGCAATGCTTTGACGGATGAGATGTCACTTCATTTACATTTAGATAATAAGTTATAAAAGACATGAATAGCGATGAATCTATATTTACACCAATTGTTTGAATCATTTGAAAATAACTAATTTAGAGCTCATATCGGACTCAATCGTTCGAGTCGTTGGCCACTATGTGCTCCTTCGGGGAAGTGTTGCGGTCGGTGTCACTCTTGTAGAAGGAGCCGAACCGCGCCATATACTTCTTCACGTAGTCTTTGGTCTTGTGTTTGACGGCGTCGTTGCACGACAAGTGTTCCACAGACTTGCATTGCTTGATCTCCTTTCCCATTATCGTATGCGTCAACTGATCAGACAATACAATCGTCAGTACATGCATATAACGACAGTTCACTCATAGAGTCATACCTTTCTCGCCAAAGCTTTGAAGTCATTGTTGTTAAGAATCCTTCCTTTCTTGCAATCAGCTCTTCGGTAGGGATTCAGACAATGGACTACATATTCGGACATTTTATTCCTGAAGTGTTCCTGTATTTGTCGGGTGGACGTGAACTTTCGTCTGCTCGACGAGGAGGATGTGTCGGCGGCCGCTGTGGTCGTCGACGGCATCACTGAATTGAGAAGATGTCGTCGTTTGCGGGGATCGGCCTCTAGTGCTAGGATTGATTGGAGAAGGTTTGTGGGACTGTGCGTTGAATTGATTGGGTTGTCCGGCTCAGAATTGACAGTCACACTGTCGGCTGCTATCAAATCAATTGGTTCTATACTCGACTCAATTGGCTCGTCGACGATGGACTCTTCGGCCTCTTTTGGGGAAGTGATCTTCGCTATCACCTCAGAAGTCGGTACAGAATCTTCGTTATCACTGATTTTAATTTCATTATTCGTATTGTTTGATTCGAGATCAGGTGTAACGATCTTCACCACTTTGGGCGCAACCCATTGACTCTTTCGACGAAGTTTGTGATAATAATAAATATTACCCTTTTTATCGGTACAATCAGTCCAGTCGTCGGGCAATGGCGACGATGTAATAGTTTTAGTAAACTCAGTGTCCGGTGGTATTGCTATGTCTTTACTGAACACTATATTGATTGCTCTCTGATTGCGATCGATCGGCAGTGGAGTGAAGAAGGTTTGGCCATCCGGTGTCTCGTAGAAGACTCCGGGCGGAGGGTATACCGAATCGAATATGGTTTGGCTGTCAGGCGATTGTTTAGATGATTGACTGTCACTATAAGCGACCCAATCATGCGGAACGTTATCGATCGCCAGCGATGACTCTGTTTCAGTGGTTTCCTCACAGTTGGTGAGAGTGATGAGCGACGGACCCGTTTCGATGCCAAACAGTTCAATATTGTTCTCAACAACATTATCTTCAATCGCCTCAATTGGTTGTTGAACTTCGTCTCCAGCATAGTATTGCGTTTCGTTGGCAACCGAATAATTATCGTAGTTTTGAGAATAGATTGGATTGTTTTGATAGTATTGTTCATAAGTGTAGGGCTGTTCAGTGACCACAGACTCTTGAGGATAGATCTGTTGCTGTTGTTGCTGAGCCTGGATCTGCTGGCCATACATGGCGTTATAGTAAGCCAGCTCTTGATGGTACCTCTTCAGGGCCTCTTGGTAGTCTTTCTGTGCCACTTCCATCTCAAACATCTTCCGGTGCTCTTCTTTACTCACTTTATTCCAATTTGAAGATAACTGTTGAGTCATAGCATTTGGATTTCTTTTATTTGCCATATCTTTTGAATCATTGGTCCGTTTGAGTCCCTTTCGTTTGATACCAAGAATACCAGCGATAGTGTAATCTCTATCATCAATACCTCTCCTGTCGTACACCACAGGCAGACCTTTGGCTCTCCTCTCTTCCACTTCTTTAGTCTTTCTGTCGGCCTCTTTCTCGTCTTCGTATCGCTTTTGTCTCTCGAGTCGCGGTATTCTAAACACTTCTTTCAATTCCTTCCAATTGAGTAAAAGTTTTTGAGCCATTGATGCTATGCTAGGCTTTGTTAGAATAATAACAACAGGACTTGTAGTCTCCTTTTGTGGGGTGTTTGGCACTGAACGCGGTTTTATAACTAAAGACAGAGAAGGACTCCTCATCTCTATTCGAGGACTAGACTTGTTATTTGATTTCTCCGGTTCAGTACTATCCTGTTTGTCTTGTTTGGGAGATTTTGGAATCTCCTCTTCTGCTTTCACATCATCAGTGGACACAGACGTTGGTTCTTCAGTTGTTTCTGACGTTTCTGTGGTAGAGGGGACTTCGTCTGAGATTTCCATCTTATCTTCAGCTTTCTCTTCAATCTGTTCTTTGACTTCATCAAGTTTAGGTGAAGACTGAACAGCTTCTGACACTTGATTTTCAAGTGTGTCCTTCTCTTCAGTTTTTATTTCGTTTTCTTCCACTTTAATATCTTTCTCAACCAATTCATTCTCTTTGTTCTGAGTATGCAACTCCAGAGAAGTGACAATTTCTTGTTCTTTCTTCTCTGTCTGAACGGGCTCTTCGTCGGCCTGTTGTGACCAGCGTTCGACCACCGAATAAACTTTGCTGTCGGTGAGCATAGTTTTGTTGGGAATCGGCAGAATTTCTAGCACTTCCATTATACCGGTTTTGAGCTCATTATCGTCGGCCTCCATCATCCACGACCAGATCAATTGCAAACCGTGATAGTCGATAAGTAACCGCAAGTAAGCTATTTCGGCCGTTCCCTTGATTATGTCGACCAACTTGAGCCGCGAAACCTTGTCTTCTGCGCGGACCATAAGTCTGGCCAACATTAATACTTGTTGTCTATTCCTGAGTCCACCGCTTTCAGCAAGTTTTGCGATCTCTTCTTCGAGCTATTAGAGAAGGCAATTGAGTTAATCTGGTATTATATAAAACTCAATAGAATAGCATTACATAATATTTAGCAGTCTTTGTCTCAGAAAACGAGTTTTTGCGCAAACTCTTTAATTATGAAGGATTTGTTCATTTCTTGATTTATCAAAGTCTGGTTATGTCCAACATTCGTAATAATATTGCCATAAGTTATCATGAATTCCATCATTCGATAAATTGTAAACATTGGAAGACAACAGAGCTGTGAAAGAAAATTATTGGACTTTAGGGCTCGAATTCAAGACAAAGACTGCTAATGCTTTCGTTTCGGCAAAAGTAATATTCAATGAAACTTACAGCGAGATCCTCGAGCAACTCGTCCTCGTCCTCATCGTCTTCTAATTTGTTTGTGGCCGTAATTTTCGATCCATCGGTCAAAATGTTAGCCGACTCGGAGGCACCGATAAAGCCTCTGCAGTTGACTGACTCGCAGAAACACTTTTGCGCTTCTTTCCTATAGAGGATCAGAAACGCCAATAAACAAAAAGGAAGATAACATTATAGGCTAACAATACCCATAACGTTGGAACTGATAGTCGAAAGTGATTTCCTCTCCCGCCTGAACGAACCGCTGAGTGAAAAACCCGATCCGCAGCTCTCCATTGATAGTCCACTGAACGCATCAATTGTTCGCAATTAATACAAAAGCAAGTTTAGAATTATTATAATAACTCACTTTTTGAGTTTCACTATTGGGATCACAGCTATGATTGACGAATCGGGTAATATTTCCTTTGACAGTGGCATCAATTATCTCATCGCTCTTCAGAGCCATAAAGTAGTGATGTTCTCGTTTTTCTTTAGAATACTTTTGAGTTCTGTTGTGAAAGTCTAGCGGATCGATAACTTCTCCGACATATTCCATGATAAATGTATTTCTAATTGAAACGAAACATTCAAAATTTAGAAATCACAATTGAAACTTGGTCATATTTCATACGGTTGCAAAGGTTCCAGTGTTCTTAAACCCCATCCTTTACGGGATGTTCTATAGGGTTCGACTTTCGCGTAATGTTTCTATAGGACAGTCGACGTTAAGTCAAATGAACTGAGAAGACGAGTGTTTGAGACATACCTTTTGGAACCTTTTGTTAGCGCAATGGTCTCCCAGTGAACAACGCGATCCACTAATTGAATACATTTCTTGTAAACACTGATATTATTGCCAAAACAAGTCATACCATTCAATCATAAGCATCCGATTCAAGCAGTCCTCTCCGCAACCGATCAGATTCCTGGCCCTCTCCTCTTTGGTCAGAATACAATCGCAAACCATTCTTCGCGTCTCTTTTTTACTCTTGGATTTCCGTCTAAAATATTAATTTAAGAGATAGTTGACGCGAAATATGATCAGACCTCTCAAAAAGATAGATATTGTCGTCGATCGCATCGAAAGGTGGCGGCGGTTCCGTCTCTTTAGGAATAATGATGGGAACGGTTTGTGCGCTTTGCCTCTCGCCGTTGACGCCATGTCCGTACTCGAGCTCAGAATTGCGCCGCCATCTTGACTTAACCTTTTCTGGTTTGGGCGATGTTTGGTCGTCTTCGCCGTTGTTGCGATGTAAGGCATTGGAAACACAGTTGGATTTGATGTTTGAGTAGTGCGATGGCGGCAAAGGAGTGGCGAAGTAGTCATTGCTGTGAGCGTCACAGTTCTGTTTGCTTTGCTCAGACATAGACAACACTTTTTTCTTTCGTTTCTTTTTCTTGGATTCATTGGTTTTATTCTTATCTTTGCTTTTATTTTTATCTTTTTTGGATTTTTTCTTTTTGTGTTTACCGTCTTTTGATGATTCAATAACCGATTCGTTGACATCACTGTTGAGGACAGGGTTCGAGTCCTGACTCGACTCGTCTAAGTCTCGTTGTCGCGCATAGACAGCCCTTTCCTGTTCCTTACGCGCCTCTAATGTTCGCAAACGACTACTTCTCCTCCGATTCAGATCTTCTTCTTCGAGAGATGGTTGTGGCGAGAGATTAAATGAATTCCTCTCCTTCTTGGTAGAGCCCGCCGGACGGCCCCGTCGTTTGTTTAGATGATTCGACTTATGCGTCGAAGGATCAGTCTTTGATGAGTCCGAGTTCTCACTGTTGTCGTGAGAACTGCTTTCATTAATAGCCTGTTTGTCGTCGAACTTGGAGTCGAGAGACGTCTCCTCGGAGTGAATGGCCGACACATCACAGGCCTCGTCGGCGCCCCGACTCTGTTCATCATTTAAAAACTTGAATTTACCAAATTTTTTCTTATTGAGACCCAAATTGTTTGTATTGATTGAGTTGTCGTTTGTGTGGCAGTTGTGAGTGACGATAGCAAACGCACTGCAACTGACTTTACTGTCGCCGTTGGAGTCGCCATTGATGTCGCCGTTCAGCTCTGGCTCTGGTTCTGGCTCTGCGCTCACAGATGTGACAGCTGTCGGGTCTGAGATATTGGTGGTCACAATCACTTCACAATATGTGTCCATTTCTTTGTTGGACGAACTGGTGATTCCCGAACTACTGATCTCATTGGTGGCTGAGTCGCACTGAACAGCGTATCCGACATCTTCTGGTGGTATCGATTGGTCGCACTCGGGTTCCACTGAATGGCAGACATCGTCTGAATTTGTGCACTCGTTTGAGGTCATGGTTCGCGTCATATCGTCGCCGAGTGCTTCACTCGAGTCGATAATGGCATCGCTGGTCAGGTTGTTGTCGGTGGAGACCACCAACTGGTCAACAGTGGTGTCGACGGCTTCCAACTCTTGGCTCGTCTCTGGTTTCATGGCCACAGATCATTGTCCGCTTCTTCAATGATCTTGTTGTTGGTGTTCACCACATACACAGACTCTATGGACTCAATGGACACAAAGAGCAACTCAGACTCAGTCGCCTCAGCGCTACAGATATTGACTGCTCTTCTCTGCAATAGGACTCACACATAGACAGCAGACCTCCAAACGGAATCTCTCGACAACACAAGTCTTTCCCTATCTCTCTGTCCCTAAACCTATGTCTATGTATAGACCACTACAGCAGAGTGTGACCGCTGTGTGGCAGTCGAGGGTCGGACAACAATTACGTCCACATCCGACCCGAGAGCTGACGAGTCCATCCATATTGTCCTTCGTTGCACACCTTCTGGTCACAACTTGGTTGCGGTCGGTTGGCCGCCATTCAATCGGCCGACTAGAATGACATTACTGAGCAGTTTTGGATGCTATCGGTGACCACAGAGAGAGGTCTGCCATTGGGTCTGCCGTCTCATAGTGTAGACTATCGATCGACTCAGAACTGCACACAAACGGAAGAGTCGACCTATAATTGTGTGTTTGGCTCACAATAAATGACAATTCGTTGTGAAGAAAGTACTCGCAAAGAATCAAAACTAAAGCAGCCAAAGCCAGTTGACGACCAAGAACTTTGTTCCATTCAATTGCATTCAATTATGTAATTATGTCCGGAAATCAATAGTTTGTGAACGCGATTGTGGAAAATAGGGTTAAACATAGACTCAAATCACTTGAGATTGAGATTTCCATTAGAGAGACTAAAAATAGCATCACTTGGGAGGGATGGCAAATGTAGCTTGCTAACATAGGCCTTTCAAATTTTGAATTTATTTAGTCTGATTCTATTGAAAGAGTCTTGTTCAATTTTGTTTTTGCTAGTCTACAGGTAGTGAGAAGTGAAGCGATCGATCGGTTTTATAATCAAATTTAAGACAACTTTTTTTTATTTCTTTTAAATGCATGAAATAAAAGGCAAAATAATACAAATGAATGAATAGAATTCGAATATATTAAGTGTTTTAAAACTTAGAATACGTTTAGATAAACAAATAACAAACAAAAAAATGTTAATTATTTGACAACACGTTAATTGTATATTAATTATAAATATCTAAATTAGTCCTAAAATGAAGCGAAAACTTTTTGTTTCTATGCAGCTATTAATGCAAAAACGAGCTAAAGATTCATAAATTCATACAAATCTATAATATTGTTATACATTTGTTATACATATTTAATAGTTTGATACTTTTTTTTCGAAACAATTAATGAAATTAATTTAATGATGAGTTTAGTTTTAGTGTCGATTCAATCGCTTATAATTTTTTTTCCGTCAAACAAACGCTTATTTAAATAGTAATCAAAACTTTATACAAATCTAAACATTGATTATATTAGAAGTTAAATTAAACGCCATTAAAAAATGTTAATCAATATTAAATTTAAAACAAGTCTAAAAGAAGAGGAACCGACACCTATAATGGGCTCAAATATGCGTTAAGAATAATTATAATAATAAGTTTGGCTCAGAGACAGTCTTTGCGAAGGGGTCCGAATAAATGGGAATAAAAACTAATGATTATAACATCGAAAATGTTGGTCGAATGGCAAGTCTTTACAGGAGAAGCAATCGATTTATGAATGATTATAATGATGTCATTATGTCTTAGATTGTGGTAAACAGTCTGTCGTCTGTCGAGCACTCGATTGTGTCAGTGGTGAGCAATCCCTTCCAATCATTAACACCAATCGGAAACCAATCACATCAGGCGCTGACGGTCTCGACGATAGTCTTCTTAATAATTTCACCGAAATTATCGCAATTGTCGTTAACAATGTCATCGCTTTTCATCAATTGTCCGCTGTTTTCACTCGAGATGTCGGCCTCTGAACTGTCAGAAGCGAATGATGAAGATTCTTGTGATTCGCCATTCTCTTTGGCCAAACCATCCGAAGTGGTCGCTGTCATCGGTACAGGAGTCAGACGGTTGTCCTTTGAGGAGCTGGCGGTGGCCGCCGACAAAAGGCCATTCAAGCTCTCAGCCGCAGAGGAGGAAGCGATGGACAGACTGAGGTCTGTGTATTGATGAACGTCTTCGGGTGGACTGACATTAGTGAGTTGACAGATATTATTAGTGGTTTGCGATGGGCTGGCGATCAATACATGAGAACTAGTGTTTGGCGCACAGGTCTGAGAGCTGTTTGGAGTGGTATTCGATAATAAATAATGCCTTTGATATAGTTCTGAGTAGTTGTAGATTTGCGGATGAATTATGTATTGGGGCGCAAATGGTTGTGCACTCAGCGAATGTCCGACCATTTGTTGGCCCGCGAACGGTCCGCTCTGAGGGAAGGCCAGGAAAGACTGGTTGTGGCCATTGACAGCACTGACAGAGCTGACCGATGTGTTCGCACTGATGGTAGGGAATGGGGGCAGAGATGCGGTCGAAGAGGATATAGCATTGGAGGAGGCACTCGAAGATGAAGTGCTTTCCATTGGAGTCAGTGTTTGTACAGAATATTTACTACAATTGTTGTCGTTGTTCATAGCGTCCGAATCGTACTCATCACTGGTATAGTCGGAGTTCTCCGAGTAGGAGCTGTCGTCCGGACTGAACGGAGAACTGTTGTAAGCGTCTAATGAGTTCGAGTTAGTGGTCGGCTCGGGAGCCATATTGAGGCCCGGATTGGGCCGATTGACTGATGGCATGAAGTTATTGGTCTGAGTGTTGGCACAACTGACGGCATTCATCATCTGATTGCTGTTGGAATAACTGCTCGAACTGACTAAGTTGTCGGAAGAGTGCAGGTGACGGATACTCAGCTCCTGGTCCTGATACTGAACATTGGACGGAAAGGGCAAAACAAATCAGTTATATTATGAGTTATGTCATAAGTTTATTTGTTTTATTGTATATAAAGTGAAAAATAATGTTTATATGTGTTGGAGTGAAAGAAGGCAAGAGAGTAGAAATGCAAGACTATCATCAGGTAGATCAAAAAGAACAAGGTCAGACAGGCGAGTGGAAAGTGATTGGTGGAATGTCTGCAAACCTGTTTCTTCTCGAGTTCGATCCGCATAAGGGTGTGAATGAAGTGAGTTCTGACTCTCAGAGGATTGAATTCGATTCTTCCGCTTAGGTTCGCACAGCCGTCACGAGTGCAGCCACAGGGGAACGATATCCTGTCCACCTGGCACTTGATTCCGGCCAGACTGCAGGCACAGGTCTCCGGATCACAATACACACGACACTCACAACCGCAGTACTCGCGCGACGCTCTGATGTCACGGCATTCCTCCTTCTCGTTGGTCTCGATTTTGCGGACACCCGACGCCCTCAGCAGTGCTCTGCGCTGACGAATCGGAACGGGTTGCAGGAAGTAACAGCTATCGGCCTCCAGCTCCGAGTCGGATATATCGCTCAGGTCGTCGTAGGACTCGTCTTCCGATTCGGAAGTCGAGGCCGCATTCACGTAACGCTTTTCGTGCATTTTGGCGAACCGACGCTGTCGGAGCAAAATCTCTTTGTGGGACCGCTTTCGCTCCTCTGCGTGGCCTTCCAGAGAGAAGTATTTGTAGTGAATGTGCTGCAAATCCATGCCAAGTGTGGACCCGCCCTGACTCGGCACACATGTGAACCCTTGAGAACGCGGGAAGTAGTAAACGGTAACGCCGTCGAAGATCACCGATTTCTTTGATTTTGGTTTTCCTGGCGTTTTCAGTAGAGATTTGTATTCTGAGTCGGTTTCCGATGAATCAATGTTAGAGTTGCAACCGATCGAAGAGGAAGTGGTTGGCGCGTCAGCACTTCCATTGCTGAGAATACTGGCGCTGACACTCGAATTGCTTACATCGTCCACGGAATCCACAATTCCGTTAACTCCTTGACTGTTGGCCTCAAACTCAAGATCTGTTTGAACACATACTTGACTCGAGCACTCATTGGTCTCGATGTCAATAGATTGGCAGTCGTTTGGGTCGATAGGTTGAGTCAGAACTTCTTCACTTTGAGGTTCGGGTTCGTAATTATAGTCAGAGTTATCGCTAATATAGGGCTCCACTTCTCTCTGGTCGCTATCATATGGACATTCATTTTCGTCGGCATAAACACCACTACTGTTAAGTTCATTGGTTTCATCAGTATTACTGTTACTGATTACTACTTCTTCAGCTATCAGTTGTGACTGTTGTGGTTCATAGACTTCATTGTCGACGAGTGGCACGACATCGACTTCGCTATCGTTTTCATTCACTCTGTAATAGTCTAAGCCGTCGGCAATAGTTTCTGAACTGCAACTGACTTTGTTGTCAGCATTGGTGTCGAGGCCTGGATCGGGTTCAGCATCAGCGCAGACGACAGACGTGGAAGTCGAGGCCACGATGGAGGCGTCGGAGGCAGTGGTGGCCACAATCACTTCACAGTAAGTGTCATCTGATTCAGTCAGCTCACAGTTGCCGGAACTGCTGACACCGGAACTACTTATCTCGTTGTTGATCGAATCGCATTGAAATTGGTGGCCGACGTCTTCGGTCTGCACTGATTCATCGTATGCCGAGGGCATAGAAGTGCAGACATCGTCCGAATGGGAGCACTCGTTGGAAGTGACAGTTCGCGCCATTTTGGTGACGGGTTCTTCGCTCGAGTTAATCGCTTCACTCGACTCGTTGTTGTCAAGCGATTCCACGACAACATCGCTATTAGTGCCGATTTGGTCAGCGTCAGAATCGATGTCTCCATTTTGCTCGTCTTCGGGCGTCTGACTCGAGTCAGGTCTGAGGTTGTCGTTTGGCTCATACAAGTCATCCCACTTTCGTTTGGACATCTGATCAACGAATCAATTGTTTTAATTAATGTTTGAAATGTGAGCCCAAATTAAGACCATCTGATGATAACTAATACTAATTGATAACAAAAATAATTAATTTTTTAAGTGAAATCAAGATTAGACACCAAAACAAACACTTTTGACGTAATGTTTGCAAATATT
>JAUJYQ010000020.1:0-15643 GCA_033995645.1 Hemileius initialis | reverse complement strand
CACAGCATTTCGCACACGTTTTGCCCCAACATTGAGAAACACTTTTTTATTCTTCGAGGTTTTTAATTGTCAAAATCGCACAAAATTCTGAAAAAAAAACAAATTGAAAAATCACTTTTGTTTTGTTCGCCAACAGACACATCAAGATTAAAAAGGTGTGAAGTCTTTTGGGTTTTTATGATATTACAATTGAGAGACTGTCATCGGGTTATATCATAAGATACCTCATCAATGAAACCAAGTTTTACGGGCAAAGTATATCCAAATTTGTGATCAATCCATCCAAAAAATGTCGAGATTCGGAAGAACTCGAACAGAGAGTTCCCGAAAGCGATTGGCGTTCGCGCCCATGAATTGAGCGATCGAGTGATGAACCGATGATCTGATTATACTTATGCCTCTTCTTCTTCATCGAGTGCTCCACAAAACACAAATCGGTTTCTTAACCCCTATTTGAGCGAAAATCACTCCTATTTTTCAGTCATCTCGTTCTCAAACACCAGATTTATGATCAACAAAATCTGTAATTTTCATACAAAACATATTATACACTGAACAACGCACTGATTGCGTAAACATTGTATGTACGCAATGAATGGATAGCATATGACTTAATACAATAATTATCATGCTAAATTACAATCGAATCGCACCCAAATAGTGTGTTTATGCGCCAATATGTGCTTGTTATCTCTTCTTTATATGTAAATTCATGGCGAATTTTTTAACTCTCTGTATGTCTTTAGAGACTAAACGAGAAAGAACAAACGAAAATTATTAATTTATTCCAACAAATAGTTCTTCATTTGCAATGCGAGCGAATCCAAGGCTTTAAGATAATAATTATCCGAAACAGTTTGAGGTCAAACTCATCGTTCATAAGCCTGTGTGGCAAAAAGAGCTGCTTTATATCGACCATGGACATTTTAGAGAGTGATCTTTGTCAGATTGCGAAGAACTAGATCCTATTTAATTATATGTTTGGATATCTATTTGATGTCAATCGAAATCGTGAATTAATAGCTTTTGATTTGACTTCTCATTATTCTGTTATTCAAATCCAATACAAATATAATCTTTTAATAAGCGAATTGAGCCCTAAATTGCGAATGTAATTAAGGGATAGAGTAGTCTATTGATGCAATAAAGATGATCGTGTATAATTTGTGTCTCGCACATTCAATTACTGGTCCATCAAGAGCTATATTACAGTAAAACAATTCTTTTTGCCGGCCTTTAATATGAAATTAAAATTAAGCCAAAAGTTTATTAAAGCTTTTTATGTTTATAATAGCGTTACATAAATCTGAAGATAATGTCTGCAAATGAAGAATAAAAATACAGAAGCGATAAGTAATGCTATTATTACTGGAAATCTTTCTTCAGTTCACTCATGAAGTGATTAAAAATGCCTTTTTCTCGCTATCCTTATAACAGATTAATCGACAGAACAGCAAAAATCTGTATTAATAGAAAATAAAATATAATATATTTTTTCTGCTCTCAGAACAAAATAAAACAAAAAAAAATATATAAATCAAATGATTTTTGGTAACGCCTTCGGGATAGAGAAGGGAGAGGTAGACCGGGATTGGGATGAAGAGTAAGAGTCTGAGCACTGGAATGGCCTTTCGTTACACAATAATTATCGTTTGACACTATTACCGAGTTTTTTACCGATGATGACGACAAGCATTGAACACATTAGCAGTGATACGGACGGCACGGATGATCTCGATTAAGGGTGTTGGCCACCGATGCCACCGGTGCTGACCAGTCGTGACACAGCCGTTCGTCTGCTCCTCACTTGTCCTCTATTCATGAGAATCGTTATCTGTTCGCCGATCGCTTGAGTCAAGCCTTTGCTTTAAATAGACTCTCGAAATGAAATTAAATGTTTTTAGATATAAAGCTATGAATTGAATTATCACTTTATTTATAGTGTTTTGCTTTCATTCGATACGATGTATGAGAGGCACAGCTCTTCCCTCGAGAGTGCCCAGAGCTGTGAGCCAAGTGCCAAAAAGCAAACTGATCATGCTAAACGCCAATTTGGCAATTCTGGATGAATGTTCTTTGCTCAGTTTGTGTGCCAACAAAAATCAATTAACCATTTAAGCACATGAATCAAAAATCGATTGCATTCTAATGAACTAGGAAGACAAATAAAATGTCTTGATGACCTTGCACATCTCGCATCGGTGCCGCGAACGGCATTGACTGTCCAAATGGACCGTAATCTCAGAGAGACGTTGGAATCGCTGCCAAAAGCCTGATATCGTCTGCTAATGCTTTCAATACATTTAAATCTATTTTTCTGTGAGAAATTAAAGTGAAGAACAAAACCAAAAGTCATTTGACATCGATTTTGCTATCGAAACAAACTTTGAATCAAATCTCGAGTTTCAAAATATTCCTCTGATTTTCCTATAAATCTTATTTTTATATCGAACACCGATTTTAAAGAAATTTAAAGCAAGAATAAACTGATTTTGTGTGCCATTAAGTAATAGAAGACTTATTTCTTATTATTCATTGAAAAATTTTCGCTTCGTTTTAATGGCAATCAGTTTCTAATGGATGGAAGACTTTTTGATTTTTCCTCTCATCTGAATGATTGACGAACCGATGGCCTCAAATCGAGCCAAACGTTTGCAGGCATTTGCAAAGCGACGGATCAAATAATGAGTGAATCGAGCGATCGATTGCTCGCACACTCTATCCAACGATCATTAGTCTAATTATACCGAACGCCAGACCCAACACAACCAACAAATGTGAGCCAAACATCTCTTCCCTGATGGCCAGCGCCCAACAGCACAGGCACTGCAACACTGACGGCAACTCCGATCCCAATCCCTAACAGATCTGACTCTGAGGCAAAAACGCATTCCTCAATGATCTGATACACCAGTTATTCAAACCATTAATAAGATGACACACTTTTCTAATCTCTTCCCTTAACTCACTCTCTATTAGGGGTCACCAAAGGGTGTGGTGGACTCAGTCAAGTAAAATACTTCAATTAAGTAACAATTTTTCGTAATCTGGCAATTGTTGTGCCAATAGTGACAGTGGTGGTGGTGGCCAACTGGTTCGGGTTGAGCCAACGACCTTGGCAACTCCAGCAATACCAATAATAATAAAACAATATTTTATCCATTTATTTGTTAACTGCTTTAATGTCTTTTAATCTCTATCTTTAAAAGACATATAAATCGTTATTTTGAAAGAGATTTTTTACTCTTTAATTCTCACAAAGAAAGCTCACTATTCATCATCTCGAAGTGCAAATAGCAAGTTCTTGCACATTCACTATCGTCTCTTCTATCGCTATATCTATCGCTATTGAAGTTTTCCTCTCAATTTCCTTTTATTCAACAATCACTATCTCGCCATCGATTAGAGCGATAAACTGTGTTCAACTGTATTGGTCAAAGAGAGGAAATTTTGTTTATCATCAAGCAACTTGCACACTTTACAAATTTCTCCGGGCCTTCAATTGGATTAAGTAAATTACACTAATTATTAGATCACTAGTTCTTAGTTACAGTTGTTTTTGTATTAATTCGTCGATTGAAATGCAAAACTAACAAAAATATTCGGTTATATAACCAATAAATCTTGTCGTTCGTCAGACACTTGACAATAATCACGGCTGAAAAGTTCCCAGGATTAAAATTGAATGCCGATTAATGCCGAGTGATTCGTATGCATTGGAATTCGAAACCCTTTTAATGATTATTAAGTGTTTGTCTTCGATGGACAAAAAACGACTTTTTTCTTATTGTTTTTCTAATGCCTTAGTTTTTGTTTATCAAACGAAACGCAGAATTAATTTCAAAGTGAAAAATCGTCGAATTATCAGAACTGAAATCAAAACGAATGACTCTTTTTATGGACAGAGAATTGGTTCAGAAGTGAATAACAAGAATAAAAATTGGAACTAATTTTAGAAATTATTATTTTTTATTGCTTTTGCATCTCTTCTGTTCCTTCGCTGGCCTTCTCTCTCCATAATATGAATGGCTTTCCGATCGGTTTGTCGTCTCGATGTGAACTCTCAGTCCAATCACACATTTTCCGGGGGTTATCACACTTGTGATGCAAATGACAACCAATTTCGAGACTCAGTTCACATCAGAGTCCGCACACAAATCACCCGAAAGATGACTGATTCGGAAAATCATAAAAATTTATACCAATTTTTGTCATTTTATGTGTCATTTGGAGACAAGAATTTGAGAAAAATCTATCAGAAAATCGGTGTTTTTCATAGCAAAAGAGTAGTTCCTAATAGCGATTGCGGGACCGCTGCCTAAGGCCAGGGCGTAATCGCAATCACAGCCGACACTAAATCT
This sequence comes from Hemileius initialis, assembly GCA_033995645.1. Taxonomy (NCBI): domain Eukaryota; kingdom Metazoa; phylum Arthropoda; class Arachnida; order Sarcoptiformes; family Hemileiidae; genus Hemileius; species Hemileius initialis. Next base: position 11,282 of record JAUJYQ010000020.1, on the reverse strand, counting down.
GAGCTCAAATACGCTGACACTGACTGCGTCTGAGCCACTAATCTGTCGGTCATCTCATGCGTATCACTACTGCCATAATAGGACTCCGAATATCTTCCGAAACAATTGTTTGCCAATCAATGCTTGTATAGGAAGAGGGACTGGGGATGAGACCACTGAGACCAGGATCTAGGCTCCAGACAACCGCTTCAAACACAATGAAAGCCGAAAAATTTCCCTCGATTCGAAATTTTCATTAGTAATGAGCAAAAAATTCAGGTGGATATCCTTGGGCTTATGACCAATTGAGCATGAAGACTCGTCATTGAAAACAATTATACATTTTTTTATGTGTTAACACATGTGTCGCCGAAATGGCCACCAATTTGATCCTCACTTATGTGCAATGGATATACGCTTTTTGTGACACCTGAACACAAACACAGACTTAGGAGAAGGACAGCGAGAAAAAGTTGTTAATGACTTCCTGTCTTTGTGGACACCACTGATAGCATACCATTCTTGTGTAATATCTGTTTCGGTACGAAAGCAGATGTTCTCTCATCTGATGATACTTTTTCTTCGGAACCGTTTCTTCGTTTTTTCTTTATATTCTTCGTTTCATTATATTTCTCAACAATTTTAATAATAATTATTATCATTGGTGGCGAAGGACAGCACACAAAAAAACATCTTTAACTCGACACTAATTCTAGAGATTTCCTCAAAACTCGTCGTCCCATAACTGAAGTCTCGTTATGCTTACCGGTAATTACCTGTGAGTTCGCCACCGAATTCGTGGTAATCTAATGACCGAAAAATATCAAAATTTATTTATCTTTGTTTTTGTGCGATTCGGTGCCAGACCTGAGACCTGAGCCGATCGGCGCAACCACTCAATGCAGACAATGAGTTGAAAAGCGCTAATGAGCTGCAAAAATGGCCTTTATATTGATGTAATTGGCGTTTACACCGATCATGACTTCCAACCGATAGCGCATTCTTCATATCGTAAACGCATATCTCACGACTTGTTGGGATTCATTCACAACAAATAGCCAAGGTGGTGTCTCTAGCTTGCTCTTTCATTTTTGATCCAAACACGCCACTTTTACCTTTACCATATTTAGTCTGAATTCAATTAAATAGGTAAAAATTATTTTACCTATTTACTTTTTAATTGAAATTTTAACTAATGCTAATAATTTCTGACCCCTTTGGCGATTCCTCGCCTTCTATTATTCAAATTGTAAATCTATGCTGAACTTTGATCACACGATCCTTTGCTTTGAAGATTTGTTTCAGTGATTTAATTGTTTTATTAAATAAAACGATCCGAGAATAGAGTGAAAAATTGCTTTAAAACAAAACCGCACTCTCGGGGACGGATACCTGAGTGATGGCTATACCTGTGGGGCAGACATTGGGCTCATCATAAAAGAGCTGACGGATAGTTATCTCCTAATAAAAAATTACTAAATCGTGATCTACTGTTCGGCTGGCGTTTGGCTTTGATTGTATTGCCGGCGCTACTGAACGCCAGTGCAAACAACTGGCCTTTCATTGCATATCATTCTCAGTGATTGTAGCAAATGATGCAGAGATGGCCAAACGGGACAAATAGTTGAGGGTTCGGGGTCACCATCAAAGGCTTAATTAATGATCACCCCCTGCGACGCAACTCTGGCAACGATAGCTCACGTCCTGAGTCCAGAAAACTCTTCACTGAATTTACTTTTCAATTAAATACACGCTTTGAAAGAAAATTTACTGCATTTTTAGCGCAAAACAACTGTTACTTTGGATTCAAAAGTATAATTAAATCCGAAATATTGGTCTCAATGTTTATGAAAACCACATCTTTTTGTTATTGAGGCGAAAAACTCTTTATTTTACTTGTTCGAGAAGAATTCATTTTAATTCTCAGAACAATTGTCCAGGAGCATGGGAACTGAATTGCTCGCAGCGAAGGCCGAATTCCTAATTGAATGCAAACTAAAAAGTGTTTTTGTTGTTTCCGATGCATTGCTCGCTAACGCCAAACACCAAGACTTCCCCGATATAGCGCTCGCCATCAAAATTAATTACTCAGCGGGTATTGCATTAGTATTAGTGAGTAATATTAGTGAGACGTAACTGGCTTTCAAACATTTTTTTGGCAGACAATTGCAGGCATTTCTCGGCCACAAATCGTATTAATTAATTAGACATTTGTCTGTCAAACAAAAGTGCAATAATAGTGAAAATGTTTCGAATGACAACTCAATTATATCGGAAAGCAATTGGAATAAAGCGAAACACAGAGACTGAAAATGACTGAAAGTGTGTTCGCATTTCCTTCAACCCATCCACAGTCCAATTCGCAAAAGTGACAAGGTCGTTCGCCGACAGTTACGGCACCACTTGCCTTGCTCACTGCAATTGCCACCGATTCGGAGAACAATTACAATACTTTTAATTACAAATTACAAGTCAACCCCATTGGGCTTCATAGGGGAAGAATCTGGAATAACAAATTAGTTGGATGTGACCATGCTCCAATGCTAGCAGAGCGAATACAAAAGCGATCTGGCTATTGGCAATTAATTGATTGTGATTGATAATGGCAATAATTCAATGATTATATGCATGAATATTCTCATCGAGGCTATTACTGCCACGACTTTGCACAGCCGTCTCAATAGTGTGTAATAAATAGTTTTCTTTTGCCATAATTTTATCTTCGCTTCCAAACTACTGCTAATTATTTTTGAAACATTTCTTTATTATTGTTATTGTTTTTTCCGTTAAAACTTCTTCGAAAGACTTCTTCGTTACGGAAAAGAGCAAAACAAAAGCGTTTGGGCGCACAAAACAAAATAGCACTCAAAATGTGTGTTTCATATCTGGCATATCTGACAAATAGCTCATTATCAGAGCCATTAGACGTCATCTCGAGATTGTGATCCCTATCCCAAAAGAGATCTGATTTCTGGTCTGCGGGTCATTATCTCAATGCAAGATCAAACACATCCAAAAGTGTTTCCTCAAAAAGGCTTTTTAGCAAAAGACGAACACAAAAAAATGAAATAGTCATTAAGAAAAACAATCATGGTTTTAAATGCCTGAAATACAGTTTTATTAGTGTTGGCAAGTGGCAAATTGCTCGGAGCGAGTCACTAGTCCAATAGACATCGCCAATTAACATGGAAGATTCGTCATTGAAAACAATAATGAATTTGCTTCGACTCACTTGACCGCAATCCCAAAAGGCTTTCGCTTTTAAAACAAAACAACACTTTTTGCAGAACTCAAACCGAATATAATATTCTTTTCTTTTGAGTGCATTAAAGATCTGCAGAGAAATAATTAATAATCTCATTCTCTCTCACAATTGAGTCCACACTCTCTGCCCAACAGAGTATAAGCCTTTTTACTTCTCATAGTCTTGAAATTGAAATTAAGCTAAACTACAACAATATAAATAACAATAATTATTATTATGATTATAAAAACTAATGACAAACAAGCAAAGTCTGAACCATAATGCAAATGATCCGAATCAAATTCCGATTTTATTATTGTTTTCACTATTATTAATCAAAAGCCTATACCCAACGACCTTAAGACGCGTCCAATTAGTTGTCCGAAAATAATTTAATTTGAATACAAGATAATGGCTCTGATTTGCATTAGGGGCGCACCACTGCCTCAGAGCCAGCATCACCATAATGACCATGGTTGTTGTGGTTGATGTTGATGGTGGTGGTGGTGCTGCTCACAAGCTGTACCTGCATTTGCAACCGTCCAATGCTAACAATAATCTATTGTCCGATCTCTAGTCAGTCTGTAATCACTAATCAATTCATTTCTTTCATGAATACAGCTATACATCGAACTGACCCGCGAAGTGAGCAAAGGCTCTGAGCTTCAGCTAAGTTCGACGGAAGTGCTTCTAATACATGAAGACCCGAATGGCAAGAGAGATAAAGTGGAAGGTGAGTCGAGTGGCGACCATCCGAGCACAACCGCGACACTAATGGTGATCGCATACAATAACAATCAATTCTTACTTAATATTGGCGTTCAATTGGCTTATAAATTGCAAATTGCGATCAAAAGACTTCCTCACAGCTGCCGGCGCTGGCCATCAGTGGCACAGCTCTACACAAATCACATCCTAGTGTTCTCTGGGCTGAGCAATCAATGGGAACGCCGCACACGCGACCATACGTGTGCTGTACTGTGCTGTGCTAGACCCAACTAACTAAACTAGCATGTTTTATTCACATACTTTACAAAACAATAACCATTAAGAGTAATAGTCATTGAATGATGTGAATTACAACACCGGTGACAACACTGGTGTGTCGTACCTGAGCTCAGCCGACGAGCACACCGTTAGACCGCAGACCATACAGACGTAACTGACATTTAACTGAAGTGCAGTCAACGGAGAAAAAATTATTATTGTTTATAATGTACGGACAGATAGTGAAAGGACAGCACATAATAGCTGAGTCTGGCCTCCAATCGGGAGCCGCTCTCCCTGTCAGTGATGCATTAGCCGGGCATAGGAGGCATAGGAGACGATACTGTTTTTTGAGGAGTGACACCACTCCACCGGTGCTCACATTCATTGACTTATTGCATGTCTGCATCACTACACCACTCGTGTCACACTTGCGGTCGACAATAGCCAAGCTCACAGTCACTAGTCATTTGCCTCAATTGCCTCGACCATTAGATTCTCACCTTCACTGCTCTACTCCCGTGTAGGCTCTTTACTGAAAAGTCAGCCACCAATCGGTTTGTCATTGGAAGTGCTGTCCCATCACATCGAGTCTCTGCAGTCGTCTTCGTCTAACACCAGTGTCAGACATAAGGAGAAGCAGAGCCCCGACGAGAGAGAACGGGAACAACTGATCTGTCCTTCGTCTTCGTCAGACGCGGCAGTCAAGTGCTCTCTGTGTGACCATCAGTTCACCGATCAGCTAAGGTAAGCATTCGTCTGTTACCTCGATTAATGAGTCAATTGACCCAATTCTGGGCAAAGCGAGCACATTGAAGCAAATTATAAGTGTTTTACAAATTAATTGCCAACAATTATTATAATGTTTACGCAAAGCGATTTATATATGATCATGTTGAAATTTGCAATTTGTACATTGGAAAATTGCCCTAATTGATGGCTGAATAGCAGCTAGGTCTCAAAAGGTGTTGTGTCTTTGCGCAAGGCATAGGTGAGGGCGTCTCAGCTCTGCTCGCATTCTAACCGTTCAACACTTGTTTCGCTTAACTGTTGACTCAAAGCCAGCGCTTAATACATAACTCTGAGTTTGCAGAACAAGTTATCAGATATGAGAAGTGATCATTACATAGCAAGGCATGATCATGATGAAATACAGGCAAGGGATGTGATGGTTCACTTGAAGGAGAGCCACCTCATGCAAGTGAGTGTTTTAAAGGACGGATTTTGACCCGTTTGTGGGCTAATAGTGGAGATCCGATGCCGACTCAACTCAATCACTGACTCAGATCCTTGTCTTGTGTTGGCTTAGAGGGGATATTCATGCGAATGAGCATGATCACCGACACTGTGAACACACAACATTAGCAATGATAATTTTATGCGCAATGGTATTCCAGTTCCGATAGGGGTGAGTATGAGTGAGTGCCGACTCGAGAGTGAAAAATTGGATGAAAGGAAATGCCAATAAATTTCAGTTTCCTTGCAATGATTTTTTTTGGTCTTAACACAGAGTTTGTGCCAAAACTCTCATCGCATTCATAAAAAAGACAGTAATCACACACAAAAGGCACAAACACTCTGTAATGATTGCAATTCCGGTATCCCTCCAATGCATTCATACATATTCCTTTCAGGACAGGTAGTTCTGGTGGTTCTGCCTGTTCTGCCTGAGTTCGAGCCATCAATGACAGGATGTTATCTCAAGCAGACCTTGTTATCAATATATTTTTTGGCCGCTCAGCCCTCACTCACTCACTCTCTCCCACTCACCTACAGAGAACACATTCTAACTGTATTTCTGGAGAAGTCTTTCATTGCAAAAAACAGTCTCAGAATCTTTACAATACTATACAATACAAACACTAACCGATTCCTTCATTACCGGCTAATTGACGGTTATTTTCGAACGACAGACAACTTTTTTTGACCGGTTATTAGCTATGAATATATGTTTTGCATATTTCTCGCCAACGCATAAATAAATAACATTTAATAACTTGTGAATTGAACACAAAAAATGATAATTAATTTAATGATAGCAACAATGCGTTCGCTTTCGGAATACATATCAAATGCAACGGTAATTGCATTGTGTTTTGTTGGGACTGTGCGACGAATCGCATACCTATAGGTATTTTAATCAATTTACTGTCGCAATAATAGGTCTTTTCAAAGGACTCTTTAATTTCTTCGACACAAATACCATTCATTTTTTGTACGTTCACCGCCTGACAGAAGCACTTTTTCTGTTGGCCTTTCTCTCTGTTTTTCAAACCTCATTCGACGACTCTTGAAAAGTCAGTTAATAATGTTTTTGATAGAGAAATAGTTGAAAAATTCAATTGAAAACAATATTTTTTTCCTCTAATTTGCTCAGAAAATTCAATGACAGACCGATTGCCAATTGACACAAAGAGTCGAGTAAACTATTGCTACTCTTTTTTGTCAACCACTTAGCAATCATTACCACCTTTTGGTGTCTTTCGTCGACATACAAACCGATTGCCAGAACCGACAGCCATTGGACTCATTGATCCGAAACTTACTGTCGCTTTTGAAACAGTCGTCAACCGATTCCAAGTGAAAGTCAACCAATTATTAAAACCGATTTTTGTGGTCTTTTTACACCAATTCATAGCAATATCATTGCCTGACATTAATTTTATGCTCTCTTAAGAACACTGTTTGGCATAGATTGTTCTTGCAATGAGCCAATTGATCCAGATTGTCATTAATGTTATGCTTGTCCTTTGAGCGCCAGACCCGTCGCGCACTTCCACCGCAACTCCGATAGAGTAGGAGTCGAGTCGAGTGTCAAAACTAAACACAATCTCTATTATACGTTAATTATATCAAACACATTGTGCAAAGCAATCAAAGCCCTGAAGGGATTTTATAATAGGCATCGATCCGTGTCTGCGATCGGATATTCAGATAAACAGAGACAACAACCGTTCAGAAAAAAATTACCATTTCTTAAGAGAGCATAAAAATAATGTCAAACCATAAGTCGAGCCTCAAATTCAGTGAAACAAAACAACAATTTCTTCTGAGCAGTGATAACAAAACGCTAATTGACTTTCGCTTTGACTTCGCGACCGAAAATCACTATATTTTCGGATCATAGAGTTCGAGCACAAATTACTTTCTATTTAATTTTGGTTCAAAACATTACACAAAACACAAATTGTGTTCATTATTAAGTGGTCGACCAAAAAAACGGTCCGAACTTTTAACCTGAACTTCTCTCCACTCTTTTGACATTGAAAACGAGCATGATACATCACGCTCGATTTGTTCGATTAATATCTCATAAATTTTAGTCCAGAGGTAATAAGCATTTGTAAAATAGCTCAAAATATATGAGCCCAGAGTTGACGTGATTATCCCCACCCGAGGCCTACCTCTGCCGCCAATGCTCACACATCCTCTGCATTTGCATTCTCTTCCCTGAAGAGCCCCAAAAATACAAAACTGATTATACATTTTCTTCGGTAGTTTCTCATTATATTTATGTGTTATTTGTTTTGTAGTCTCCTTTCCATTCAAAATACACACAAAACAAAATTAGAGATTCGTTGCAGAGATAAATGCATTGAAAAGGCTTTCGAAAAAAAACTATTTCCCATTTCATCCGCTTTTCATTACAACTAATTATTGAACGCAAGGCTTACAAAGAGAGGAAAAATATATTCAAATGCTATGCAAAAGTTGGCGTTTGGCTCACAAAAAATGTATTTAAGACTAGTGACACGTTTACGAATATATCATAATTAATATCCAGGTCTTTGCCGACTCAATGATAGGTTCGGTTCGAAATAACAAAACATTTGGATTCAAACCTAGTATTTCATTAGTGCCGAAACAGATTGCAATCAATTTCATTCAATTTGATTATTATTAAGCCATAAACCGATTGCCACCGATTAGTGTCATCAATCATTTGACGTGCATTTTCACCCCGTTTATTGAGCCTAATGCCGTGCAATTAAGCTTGGCACTACTTCTAAATTTAACATAGAAGAAATATATTCGAATCACTTGTGCCTAAAGATGGTATTAACGGGATATTTAAATTACAAGCGTTTTGCCAGTAATAGGATTATCAGTAAAATTATTAATTTTTTTCAATTTTCTTCTTAAGAGATGTGAAAAGAAACACAATTTAATTAATTTAAAGATAATATCTCTGAATATCTTTAGGAGACGTTTTGACCGAACGGCTCATTCATTTGCGGCCAAACTCTTCGACACTCATTATATCGTTTCGGGAGATAATTAAAAGCTCTTATAATATCGTAATCTCGTATCTAAATAGAGATAAAAAGTTTCTTCAAGTTTGAAAATGATTATATGCATCTATTAAAAAGTAAATTACTCATTTTGAGACAATTTGCTGCCCAAATATTTCTCTGCCGACTGCGATACCAACAAGATAATTTGCAATTAGTTGATTGTAATCATCGATTTGTCAATTTTCCAATTCAATTACACTTAAAGATACGTCAAAACTATTAATTTGAACGCCGTTTGCATTCAAATTAGCGGGAATTGAGCGCAAAGTTTACAAATGAATTACTCTTTTGTTAATCGATTTCAAAATTAAAAGATTCACTTCTATTCAGAGCAATATATTACCGAATAAATTGATATTCAGCTCAAAGCCAAACAACTAAACGATGAGACCATTCAATAGGAGGTCTCGTTTTCATAGGTTTTTATTACCAATGAATGAAAATATAAAATAATTTCTAAACAAATAATTTCTGTAAAAACTCCACAAAATTTTCTTTTACCGCACGAAATACACAGAAGTTTTCACTCGTAATCAGAAAGATTGCTATCAATTGGAAGTAACGGTTGGGGAGAGAGAGAGAGAAAGAGAGAGAGAGAGAGAGAGAGAGAGAGAGAGAGAGAGAGAGAGAGAGAGAGAGACATAGTTAGGTAACTGTGAAATAATAACTGGTTCAGTCATGTCTTGAAAAATTGATGATAAGCGGAGAGGGAAGAGAAATACATTTTTTCTTGTTTTCAAATGAGTAGAAAAGACTCTGAAAAAGTCACTTCATTTTGAGCCCAGTTTTACAGTTCAAATAATTTTATTTTGATTCTAAATAACAGGTGAAAAGACAACAAAAAAGAGTATTCACTGATTTTTTCTCTCGGGTTCGCTATAATTAATTATAATTACGAATATGAGTCACACAAATACTACACTAAATAAAAATCAAGACATTAAAGTGTATAATAAATTTTGATTTGCTAACTGATTATTCAAATTTACGTTCGGAATAAAAGGCAGAATATAAGAACATTTTTTGTATTGTTTTCTCAGCTAATGCTCGTTTAAGACCAAACTCTTCGGTCGGCGGATAATTAATTCTGTGATACACTTGCAAGACGTCTATGCAATGGCTTTATTGTTGTTACGCAACACTGAGTTTTTGGCCCTTTTATTGCCCAAAAACGGTCGCATAAAACGATTCACTACTGGTTTCGCACAACAATTATATCATGACTTCTATTATTAGACAGTATTTTCTACCATTATATGAATTTCACATCACATGTGAAGAGTTATTACCCGTTATTTACAGTTTAATAATAGCGTTAAAAATATATTTATTCATTAATTCATATGATTTTCAAATTTGTTGGCCCAGACCTGCCAACCGAACTCGTCGTTCAGCCAAAAACAAACATAAATTGCTTTTCACTAATGCATTGCATATCTCTGCCGACGATCTTCGCCGCCTCTCCCATAGCTCTCCCACCGCTCTCCCTATCCCTCCCCACAGATCTAATAAAATGGTTAATTATTCAATTGTAATGCGAAATAAATGTTTTTACTCTCATTGATGTGTGAAATAAATTAATAGGTGTTCTTCGCATAGCGTTCTTCTTCTTCTTCGTTGGGTTCGTTCAGATAATCAGTTCAGTTATGATTCAATGAGTTTTGTTTTCTCCCGAAGGCTTTCACTGGCGATCACTTGTGTTGGCGAACCGTTTGTCTTAACTGTTGATCGCAATTATGGATTCACAGACTGTGCTATCAGTGCATAAAAAAAATTCGGTTATAAATAAATTTCATTTATATTAGCAATCAGTGAATCCATATTTAGTCCTATGATTTCACTCCAGTTTCACACTTGAAGTGACAGTCGATTCACTTTCGACACACAAAAGGCTTCTCTTCAGCCGCACGAACGCCACTGAACTCGACGGCACTCCTCCTCAGCTATAATCAGTTCAATAAGATTCAGCGATTGTCTTATCTAATCGAGGAAAGAACTCTTTGACAGACAACACAGTTAGACGACAAACAAACAAATAATCTATTTTGAAAATTGTCAGAGCAGTGGAACCAACAGTGAAATTGTTTGTTTGCGATAATATACTAATGAAATGTATATTAATATTCACATAAAAAGTAGTCATTCATTAAATTTTCATATATTTTTGGCATATTTTGTGCCTTTTATTTATAAATATCTGCCAAATGAATACATTAGAAGTGTTGCTGCACTCATACACTTCTCAGCACAGGTCTAGCGCTGGGCTGAGCCGAGCAAATGCCATCACAAGTGTATTGACGCGCATCCGTACTCTAATCGCTGTCTCGCACACACTCTCGGCTCAGACTCAGCTCTGGTCTCATTCACTGGACCTTTAATTATGAATTAATTATGCGCTAAACAGACAGACATTTGCGATGATATATATTCAAACGAAATTAACATTTCATTGCATTCAAAATGAGTGCCTTTAATAAGTTTATTAGTCTCTAACTTAACCAACAATTACTATATTTAACCATTAAGTGTATACACATTCTGTGTTTCTCTCAGTCTCTTTTGTATCTTATTATCGGTGATTACGGCAAAGAGAATGACTTTAATGAGCGTCGAGTCAGTGGTAGAGTCAGTGGTGGAGTCAATCCCCGCCACCCTCCGACACCCTCTGCCGATGTCACATCAAATCTCATTACATTCTGCCTCAATCCCAACAGCAAAACATGAGTTCGGCTGTTCTTTGGGCTACAAAGACACCGATCATAATCTGTTTGTCCTCT
>JAUJYQ010000019.1:0-15841 GCA_033995645.1 Hemileius initialis | reverse complement strand
TTTGCAATGGAAATTGAAAATTAATCCGATTCACAGTGCGTCTGAATAAATATAATTATATTGAGTGAGTGCTATATTAATCATTTTAGCAAGGTATATATTAGTATATATCAGTAAATAGAATAATAACCTATTAGGATTGAAGCCATTAGGCAAAATGATTGATCATCAATTAATCTTGGTAATCAGTGATCATGACAACTCTAGAATCATGCAAATGGCTGTAGCGCTGACCCGTCGGCCAAACAACACATCGACTGCCGTACAGTCGGACCATAAATAGCGCGCCAAAGCATTTCATGTTCGACTCATTTATCAAATTCTTATGTTTCACTCGATTTACTCAAAGCATTAAACCTATAATTTATGTCATATTCTGTTCGGGAATTCATTTCCGATAAAAAATAGTGGATTTGATTCGGAATTCGGGTGAAACAGAATTGAGTGAAAATACAGAATAAAAATAATATTCCACATAATAAATAACAGGAATATTCTTTGACACCACTTTCGCCGAGCCTTTTGGTGTCAGGTATTGGTATCCGAGCCCAAAATGTCTATCAATTCCTGTGAATCTACTAAAAAAATGAACTGAAATATGAATTATTTATATTTATTGTTATTATTATTCTTATTATTATATTCTGTCATTTGTTTCGTTCAATTCCTCGACACTTATAGGCAAAAGTAATGCCAATTCCTCTCAAGTATATAATAAGCTATTATTTGCGTACATATAATAGATATATATATATTCGTCGTCCCATTCAACCCAATGAATGAATGAATGAATGAATATATTCTCTAAAAATAAAATTGATTTTTTCGGCTCTTCTTTTGCGTTCAACTCTTGCCATTTGAACAGAAAATACTGGCGAATAATGTATTCGAAACTAAAAATATATTTTCATTACCGAACAAAAATTCATTTCTCAAAATAGTTGGATGTCTTGGTCTTCACTGGCATTCTCTTCTGAGCGACTTTATCATCAAAGATTATTATATTCTTTATCGCCAGAGTCGGACAGAAAATTGAATGCAAAGTGCATTAAATGTATTACATGTTTGATGTCATAAGTCTTTCAGAAGCTTTTAATCAAATCCAAACGAAATTTATTCCTCTTTTTTGCCTTTCATTTCATTTGAGAATACATTTTTTTCTGTATATTCATTATTTGGAGAGCCAAGGATCCAATTGATTCGAGGTCATGAAGAGTGTTTGAGCGAGATGTAACATGCAGTGAGCAATTATGGCCTGGTCATGCTCGATAGCTCGAGACACGTGGTCTCGAATGCCAATTAGACAATTGTATGATTAATACGTTGGCATTAAATATTAAAATCTAATCTACTGATTGATCAAGCATCATGTCACATGGGTATCGCCCAATCACTGAATCAGGTGTAATGTGCAGTCAGTGTGTGTGTACAAAGTCGGCCACATTGTCGATCAATGTTTTAAACCTGGCTAATCTGTTTATCTGTTGGCAGGCAAACCGAAATAGGCCAGGACATCACCAGAATACTAAACAAGTTCTTCGACGGCGGATACGACAAACGCGTGCGACCTAACTATGCAGGTATGCGTTAATCACTTCTCATGCATGCACTCAAGCCATCAGACAATCGCTGCCAACACACACAACATCGCCGGCACTCGATTGACAAACACGACATTTCACTCATACATACATACATACAATCTATTTATAGAATATTCAGTTAAGTTTCAATGACTTGAATGACACTCATTGGGAGAAGAGTTGTGCTGAAACGTACTCTTCGGCTAATGTCAGCTCTTTGTCTGTAGGTTAGAGCCGATTACGGGCAGTGGGACTCAATGTAGACTCCAATGTGCTCGAGTGTACGCTCCAAATGGCATTGCATTGCACTACATCTATTAAATAATAATAATGGCACTTTTATTATTATATTTTTTTGGCCAACCATTAGTCAGACCAAGATTTTAATGGCGAGCCATCTCTTTAATGTAATTTTCTTAGTGTTACTAAATATAGATTTTGTTCTTTAATCCGATAGTAATTCTCAATACGTTTTCTCTGTTATTCCGTGTTTTTCTGGAAAAGACAATTCAAATGGGATTAACGTTCACTTCACCAATGAAACCAATGTATTAGAAACAAACTATTGTGAATCATCTTGCACATCCTTATATATCGAAAAGTTGCTTACTCATTTGCTGCTAATAAATTTTCAAACAAGCTAGATATTGTAGATCAATGATGATGAGATCTAAGTTAATCGATATTTTTCGCAAGTTTTCGATATATAAGTAACCAACACATCTGAAATAAATGAAGCAACACTGGGTTTTGTGGGGGATTGAGCTTGCTCTAGCACAACTTTAAAACTTTCAATAAATCAAGAGCAAGACATTTGTCATCTGCGATCATATTTCATAAATTTTTGCTCATATATAGTAGTAATTGACATAAAGTCAGTTAAAATCATTGAATGGTTGACCAAATTTATGGCCACGTTTTGATAATTTTATTCAACAAAATAAAAAATACTAAAACCAAAGGATTTATAAACATTGAGTGCAACTAAACTCGCTATTATTCAAATTAAGCTAATATCAGATTCTGTTCGGAATTGGCAATTCTGAATTTGCATGATATTAATCTTTGAGTGTTGTGCCCACTGTTTGCCACATAGTCGGCCCTCTTATTGTCTTTCTTGACTCAGTGATGTCAGCAAATGAAAATTGGCTAGTTTATTAGTTATTGTGACCACAATCTTAATCGTTGATGAATTTGATGCGACTTTCTGTCAGATAAATTCCTAGAATAGGGCCCAGACTTACAAATAATGTGAACATTGATTCCAATAATTTATATATTGTTTGCAATTTCAGCACAAATTCGCTTCAATTGTGTTTTACGACTCAATATCTGTTATTAGTTTTTTGTCCTCAAATGTATTGAAATCTACGTTTTTTTTCTCGACGTTTCATATCTCTTATTCAACCGAATTGACGCACAATTCCCGTAAAACGAGATCTTTGTGTCCAATAAATAAATGAAAGCTATCGATGAATAAGCGAATCGCAGACTTGAATGTATGGCTCGACCCCATCGACTGTGTAATGAACAGACATTAAAATTGAATGTTCTCTTCGAACAATTTATCTGTCGAACAGTGGAGAGTGTGCTTCCATTATGACCCAGATTAGAAAACTCCCCTGAGTTTTCAAAATTAGAGAAATTTGCATTTATTAAAATGATAAATTTTAAACGCATCCAAATTGTCTCCGTTATAAATCATTGAAATTGTTTTCATCAATTCTGTTTTTTATCTAGATATATTATATTTAGTTACAGATTATCTAAATGACGGCACTGATAATGACCCGGATTATTGATGTGCTGTTGCGGACTTGCATCAGAGCATCTCCGTTCATTAGAGATGATCATGATAAAACGTTTGGTTTGCCCTCTGCTGCCAAACTGGCGACAAACCGAAGCCACGACAGACCCGACAGAGCCATAAAAGACGAGTTTGTGATTATCTAGCGAAACATTGGAACGCAATTTGGCCCGAAATAGCTCTTTACGGCACGACTCGAGCGCCAAAGCCATTCAAATGGTGTCTTAAGCAGTGATTCGCTTCGATTGCAGGCCTAATACACATTAAATATTTATACGAATGAACAATAATATAAATTCGCTCTTCGGCTGCAGTCCTTCTCCTTGTTGAACGACCCAAAACGACCTTTCGTTTCGAGTTAGACAATACAATAATCTAATTCTTCAAACTGAACATTAGTTTATCGCAGATTGCAATCATAATTACTGTGTAAACGAATTTCCGAATATTATATTCGAGAGAAAGAGCCGTATAATTGCTATTAGAGATCGTTGTCGAGAGTCGGCTATACTTTATGTCTTCTCTATTGGAGATTTCAATTATTTTGAGTCCGTTTTTATGATTCAATTAATTCGGTTCGAGAGAAGAAAAAAGTGAAATCAATTCAATTGATTTCTGGGATTGCATCGAAAACACGAAAACAGGATTTAATTGAAAATTCCAAAAATAGTCAATAAAGAGCGCGTTTATTGCTCGGCCAGCGTTTATTTGATGCCCGGCTGACAACAAATCATAAATTTTATGATTTCGGCCAACAGTGACAGAGAAGAGCCGAACCATTGGAAAAACAAACGATTTTCTTATGGGACTAATAATGTTTAGCCAATGGTTAACTGCATTGTCGGACAGTCAGCCAAACGCGTGGACCAGAGCTCTGACAATCAGTGCCCGAAATGGCATTCCTTTCACGAATTCAATCAAATGATGCGCTGTTAAGGCAGAGACCGGCGAATAGGCTCTTGTTTTATGTGACACATTGTTTGGCAGAGGATGTGCTGAACGCAGATAATCAGGTTTGTCCACTATTAATGGCTGATCTAATGAAATGCACCATGCCAATAAAGCAATTGCATTGTAGCTTGGCGCCAATCACAACCGATTGCAGTCAACAGCACATTCAATTGCCATATTAACAAGATCATTTTATGCTATAGCTTATTGTAATACATTGCTTTTATGACAAAGTAATTGAATTTTCGTTAGCTAGGCGAGATATTAGCGAGGTAGTTGTTTGCAATCTGTTCTTAACAGGATAAGCTTTCAACGAAAATTGAAAAGTGAAAAATGAGAGTTTATTAGATGATAAAAATAGACTGCTTTGCAAATTTAGCATGATAATCAAACAATTCATGTCCCACAGGGTTTGAGAAAAAATAATAACTTTTTTTCTATTGTCGTCATCTCTCGTCGGACAGAATTCGTGCCGATGCGTGTACTTAAGTCAACAATGTAACTAATCTTGGCAGTTGACTTTTTGAATCGAGATCAAAGGAAAGCAAATAATTATGATAATAGCCGTATTGCAAATTGCAAAGTTGCAAATTTAATCAGTGTATATGTGTTGGCAATTATTTCAGTGCTTTGTTATTGAAGTGATCATGTTAGCAAATTGGTGCTGGGATTTCCTTTTGAATGGGAAGTCCCAAAATGGATGAAAGACTTTCAAAGTAAATCTTGACTTTAGACACAAATTGGACTGATCTAGTCATTCCTCACAGTCACAGTCAGTACAGATCAGACCGGACTCTAATTAGATTTTGCTTTGATGTTCGCCGTCAGAGCTCTTCCTGTGCCGAGTCTTTGCCGACACTCCATAGACCTCACCGTTAATGCAATCTTGATGTCGCAACAGAATTTAAATGAACATGCTACTCTGACACTGAATCTGTCCGTGATGTGACAAATAAGTCAGCATGCTAACCTTCCTGCAAGGTAAAAGAAACACGCAGTTTTAGAAAAGCGTTTGTGAATATGATTTTGATCTAGAACAGCACAATAAAGTTTCGGTGCGGAGCGGAGACACCACTGCAGAGCTCAGGGCTGAGACACATCACCATAATTGTCACGTCCGCTATTCATACGTGCATTCATTCATAGGTCTAATGTATTGCAATGCATGCATAAGTCTGTGCGAAAGTGAATGGAATGAGTCTTCGGTTTTGCACAGCCTCTGCCTCTGTCTCTCCCCTTCCCTCTCCACTGTCTCTCCTCTCGTATATTACTCTCTAATACACATTCGGTATATACACACAAAATTCATTTTTACGATTGAGTTTGTTTTTGAGCAATGAATCCATTGAAAGCATGATTTTATTCTATTCATAGACGGCATTCCTCTAAGAACTCATCAATACTGCTAAGAATAGAGAATATTCTTTACTTTTTTTTAATGCTGATAAAAAATATTCAAATAAACACATTCTAATGTAAATTTGGAAAAAGGTTTACTTTTTGCGGGACTAACTCGCGATTGAAAGGCGTTTCATAACTTTTGAATTAATGAAAAGTTGGACTAAGAAATCATATTTAAAAGAGAGACCGTCAGAGCACTGCCTCACGGCTGCCGTCCCTCTCAGTGCTGTCATTCAATGTTGGCCTCCATTGTGAATGCCCTGAAGAGTTGCTAAGATATGAAATGCTAGTCTTAGCTATCGATTCGATGGAATAATTTCAGTGCAAAAGAATATTATTCGATCGGATATCCATTCAAATTCAAGCGGATTCCTCCGATCGGAGCCAAAGAAGAGAATTTGAATTTACAAATAACCAGGAGATTTAAAAATTCGTCGCTCAACTCAATCGTAATTTAAAACCTCTGGAAATTAAAAGTTGCAAAAGAAATGAAATTCCGATTCAATTAGTCAGCCATTCATCGTCTCCTCTCAACTAAATTAATATTCGTCGCAAATGATAATACATTTCCGTCTAATATCGGAATCAAATTTCTCTTTGCGTCGACACAACTGTTGTCATATTCTTATACAGAGATAGTCATCGGATAAAGAATTGCATAACTTTTAGGAAATAGCGCTTACATTCCGTACATCGGCTGCAAAACTGAGCAAAGAATCTATTTTTCAATATATTAATGATTTTCTTATCTCTCGCGGAGTAGAGAAACGCTTTCATATGTATTGTTAAGGCTTTCATTTGTGAATGCAGTGAATGTTCGTTCGTTGAGACGGCTTTCCATTCCTTTCCATCCCTTTCCTCATCAGCTGTGCCTCACTTTCCTAGCCCTGTCTCTCATCTTACTATTCATTCGTTGATAACTTTTTCAACTTTTTCTTCATTTAATGCAAATTTCAATCAATTTCATTGTTTTTTCTCTTGAACTGAGACACGAGTTCTCATAAGTGATATGAAAAACGAGGGAAAAAAGAGAATTCATTTCTCAAAATAAAATACAGTTTTAGTGATATTTTGTCTGCGATTCTCTGTTTCGAGTGATATCTCATATTTGGAAAAATCCGAAAATAAGTGGAAAATCATTTGAGGCAACGAATCACTACAAAAAAAAGAGAAAAGGTATATAAATGTTGTCAAAAATATAAAGTCTCTGATAGAGATTTGAACACAAATATCGAGATTTGTTATCTCTCAGAGCGATAGTCGACCGCTCACTCAAAATAAATTATTGACAAAAGTTATTACAAGAATTGTGTAAATATTAGAACACTTTTTGTGATATTTGACTTCAAAAATATGTCTGAATTATGTTGAAAAAAAGTATTTTTAGTACAAAGAATTTTCGTCACACAATGTTACCAAATGTTTGAGTGTTGAGCAATGTTAGCATGCTCTTATTTATACAAGCAAGAATTTAATTTAATAATCAATATTCAATGGTATTCGTGGCCCAAAAAGTTTGTTTACGCTAACAATTATTTTCTTATATTTAGATATATTACACAATATTTTTTTTAGATTTTTATTCTGAAAAATCAATCAAAATTTTCAAAACTCAAATATTTATACAAATATTGCATAATATCTAATGTAGTTAGAGATGAGAAGATCGCTAAGACATGAGTCGAGTATTTTTTTCAAATTGTAGAATCAAATAAAAGTCTAAATCGTGTTGTGTTTGTCGTTTCGCAGGCAGTGATCCGGATGACAGTCACCCTGATCATGATCATGAACAATTTGGCCAAATTAAGACAGAAACAAATACTTTGTCCTAAAATATCCTCTTTAACGACAATCCCTTCTCTGAACTCAAAGTATTGTTTCCTAAAAAAAAAATCATTGATTGACTTAAATCTAAACAATAGTTCCGAGATTTAGCCCAAACTCTCAAAGGTTTTAGTTTTCAATCATCTGGTGATTAATGACGCAAAAAGTACACTAAATTTGATTTTTATCAGAGCCAACAATTTTCTTCGCTTTTCTTCTTTCTCATCAATTTTTTATTCATTTTAGATATCAATCGAGCAATAAATCTAAAGTTATTTTTTTTCTTCTTCAGTGGCGGTCATGATATGGGGTCCAAACAAATCGGGTCGACATTAAAACATATTTCTGCAATCATTTCCGAAATATTCTTCAAAATTCAATTAAAATTCTTGTAAAACCTTTCAAATGAGGAATCTATTTATGTGGGGTTTGAAAAGAATTGTTAATTTTTGCCAGCTGAATTATCATTCTTCAACTATTCATAGTTAAATATCAAAATTTAATCATAGAATCTTTATAACGGATTACAAAGGTAATTACTAATTACTATATTTTAGAGGTTTCAAAAGCTATTGGTCTCCTTTTGATAGTTGATGAACAAATATATATTAATATTTCATAGAGTTTAAATAATTAAAACAGTACATTTTTACTATAAATTAGTTATTAGTTACAAGCAATTAGTTGTGTGTTTTGAATGAGTGATAATTTAAACCGAAAAATAATTTGCAGAATATTCGTCACTAACGAACGTATGCTATCGATATCAATGTCTTTAATTGGAAACACTGTTAAAGAGCTATCAGTTTGCCAGCCATGCAATCAGTGCTAAACCGACACCAATTGCACAAAATGCACATCAGATCAATCAATGGGATTAAGCCCAAGATTATTGTTCGCAATGAGTGATTCTCATCGTTGCTCTGGGTATCACACACTACCGCCACACGGTCGCCAAGAGGCTTAAGACGTGAGACCACTGTTGACATTACAAAGACAGTAACAAAACCGGTCTCAGGGATGGCATTTGGTTGGGTTAGAACTGGGCATTCATTGAGATTAATGCCAACCATATGCCATCCCTGAGACTCGTTTTGTTACTGTCGTTGTAATGTCAACAGTGATCTCGGCCTTAAGCCTCTTGGCGACCGTGTGTCTGGCGTGTCTGCTGGGTATTGGCCAAAAAAAAGGCAATGGTTTTGTTGGTCGCAAACAATTGAAACGCAAAGTGAAGCCGATTGTGATTAAGTGGCATTAGAGGCCAATTCATCTAGCTTAAAATAGCATGATTAATCGAATTGATAATAAACCCTTTGCAACATATTGCGAACTCTGCTGTGAATAGCAATTCAATTATGAAAATTGAATTTTCTTATTCGCCATTCATTTGAGACCATTGTTGTAATACAAATCTGAGCTAAACATCAACGAAAATGACTTAAATGACTGATTAATGAAACTCTCATTCATTTCATATAACTATTATTATTATTATTATTACTATTATTTGAATACCTGTTCTGAATAATTCATTACTCATTCGCTAATTCAAATTTCTATAGACCTCTGAACTTAAAAACTTTCAATTAAACTAATTAATTGAGTTTTCATTTCACGATTTGCAAAACAAAACACATTTATTTGATTCGATCGGTAAACCTGAAGCTCGAGCTCATACGTGGCCCAAAGATAGGGAAGAGAATCGACCAAGCTGAAAATTTCTCTCCTTATCTCATTTCGTCTGAGCGAACTTGGTAATTTAGACACCGGTATTGTCTTCGAACCGCTTTATCTCAATTTTATGAGCCAACCATCCAATTGAATGCCAGTGCATATGTGACGACAGGCCTTCTCTCCCAATATTACATTATCTTGCCATTGATAACAATAGAATTTTACAATACCTCATGTAATTAGGGATCATAACATGACAAACAACATATTCGAGATAATAATCTTGATAATTAGATGACTAACTATTGTGTTCAGTGCTGACGATTAGCTTCTAATTAATCATTAATGGAAGAAATGGACGATTTATTGATTACAATTAGGATCTGTTGATAGCGATCGCCAGTTAATCCGATTAATCACAATAGCGATGTCCGGAGCCCTCCCTTCCATCCCTTCCCTGCCTTCCACTCCTTGCACTCAACTCATTGTTGGGCCCAATAATACGGACACAAATTTTCGGCTGAATTTACGCTTTTTTTTTGATTGACTCGAAGAATGATTTATTGAGTTCTCCGGAATAGTTTTGTTGCATTCGATTCCGATTGTAGTAAAGCCGACAATAGACTCGCCTCTCGTTTCGCGACCAGAGATAAGCACTTTTTGTGACTCATATCTGGCATTAGATCTGATTTTTTGACAAGTGATGCCAATTCGGTCTAATCCAGACTCGGCTTAACTCTTGTCGCGTCAATCGAGATATGATTGGACGACAAGTTTTCTTTAAAAAAAAGTTCAAAACAAACTTTAATTAACACTACAGTTGTGTCCAAAACAGTAGTAATCAGTTGTGATCTAAATATTTTTAGCGGACA
Organism: Hemileius initialis; assembly: GCA_033995645.1. Classification (NCBI taxonomy): domain Eukaryota; kingdom Metazoa; phylum Arthropoda; class Arachnida; order Sarcoptiformes; family Hemileiidae; genus Hemileius; species Hemileius initialis. Next base: position 5,729 of record JAUJYQ010000019.1, on the reverse strand, counting down.
ATCACATTGTTCAGACTTCAAAAAGTATTTGATCCGACCTTTCGGTTCATGTCATTCATTCCCGTAAACCAAAAGATAATTTTTAATATTTTCTAATATAAAAAAAATTTCTCAGAACTGGCTTCTTATCCGAGCAAAGTGTCAAAACGTGTTAAAACTCTTTCTCAGCGAACAATAAAGTCATGGAATATATAATAAAATATTGTTTTCTATCGGTTTATATTTGTTATCGTAATTGATGTGCGATTATAGGCAGACATTGTCTGACAAAAGATATCAAAATTTATTTCGCTTTTTATATAATGCATTGCATTTTTCTACTGAGTTGGCCGAAGAATAATATTTCTGGCGAAGAGAGAAAAAAAAAATAATTTTCATTCAGTTTTTTATGCCAAATATCATTTCCGCGAAAATGGATTCAATATTTTTTTTTTCGGTACCAAAGCATACGATTCCGTAAAATATACCAAAAATTTTGATGGAATAAAAACAATAGAATAAATTGAATCATTTGATAGAAAAGTTTTTGCGCAAACCAACAAATTTTTTTGCCACAAATTATTTTAATGTTTTATGGCATTTGTCTGATGTGTAATGCAAGCCGTTATCCGTGGCCAAACACTAACTGACACATTTTTGACAAGAACAAATTCCAAAAGATTGCCTAGCATTATGCTGACAAAAACTCTCATTGCAAGTGGCACAATTCAATATGGGCTTGGTGGAATGACAATCGCAGAGCTGGCGTTGAAAATTTTCAATTATTTTGGGCCATCAATGCCACTCTAGCCCGGGTAATGTGCACTCCAAGTGCCACTCAAGTATCAAGCCCACTTTTCAGGAGTGCCTTATTTATCTAGATTTGATGAAAAAAATGAAAACCCTTGAGTTGCAAGATGGAATCAGTCATTTGCAACAATTAGAGTGTAATTAAATAAAACTCTTTTGCATTACATCTCGTGTGCACTTCGAATATGGTATTTCGGAATCTCGCAACAATATATGCAAGCTTAGAATTGAAATGTCAAAGTTCATTCTTTACTGTTAACTATTGACTCGTTCTTTGGAACTGTTGTCGGAAAGATGTCAAACGGCGAGCACATTGTGTTCCGGCATCTCATTGCCGACCATCTGATCCGTGCTTTTCATCCAACACTTGAGTTGCGGTTAATTTAAGTGTATTTCATGTATTTATTTTTGTTTTTACGCATAAATTGCTATAAAATAACTCTTATTCTATTATGTGTTCAACAAATCGATTTTCTTTATTGTGTTTTATATGCTATAAAAACATAAGACTCCCAATAATAATAATAACAATGTCTTAAGCCTTCCACTAATTCTTTAGAATTTATTATGCTTTGTATGAAAATATGTTTCAATGTATTGCTTGAATAAATCAATTGACACTCAATGGGCAGACATTGAGCCAAACAGTGAGATAACCGTTGAAATTATTCGAAACCCTAAAATCAAAGATCACCAAGCTGACTATTCTTCAATCAGCAAAATAGGAGTAAGAAATTTTGTTCCAAAACTTTACTCTAGATTTTATTTTTCTTATTGAAATATGATATAAATGCATAGAATTAATGCAAATTTCGAAATAAAGTTATAATAAAGTGATAAATCATTAAATATTCAACGAAATTGTTTGCGATAACACGAGGTTGCATGAAAAAAATACCAGCATGCCATGTTCAGAAAGTATTTTAAAAATTTTCTATCACAGTGGGTATTTTAGTTATAACCTCTTGTTGACCCCACAAATCCTTTTATTCACTCAACTTTCGACTCTCTGTCTCTGTGTCTGGTCTTTCGACCGCTTTATCCGTTACTAAATGAAAGCCAAAGAATAGTAAATTCAGTGAATGCAGAATATTCTTGCGATCTTTGGATCGATAAAATCTGGTCTTATCTGACAAAACACTTCTCTCATTGACTCTCTGACATGATCTCTCTCTCTCTCTCTCTCTCTCTCTCCCCTTTCACTCTCTCTCTCTCTCTCTCTCTCTCTCCCCTTTCACTCTTTTCAGTCTATCATATTTATAGCGATTCACTGCTAAACGTATTTACTTATGTATTATGCAATGAAAGGTCTGTTCTTTTGTGGCCGAATCCCAATTCGATGTGACTTATCTCTAGTGTTGTATCGAAACGGCAAATAAAAGATCACTACAACAGCTCTGGCAATACCACTACACTCTAGTTATCGCATGCATGAACATCACCACCACATCTCACCTTGTTACATATTCACTCGGCCACAAACACTACTGGACACTCATAAATCTCCATTTCATCTCGCGTGGTCCAGATTATAGCACGCGAATTGTCCTTGTCCACTTTAAAATTGATCATCAAGATTAACCTAGCTTGTGTCTTTGACAGGTCCACCGGTCGAGGTTGGAGTGACAATGCATATAATAAGCATCAGTTCCATATCAGCCGTGCAAATGGTCAGTACCGCCACTTACCTGTCATTCAGTCACTAATCGGTCACTTTGTCGGTACAGGACTTCACGTCTGACTTCTACTTCCGTCAGGCGTGGCGCGACTCCCGACTGGCATTCATGCGCCGGCCCGGCATCGACGCCCTATTTGTGGGCGCTGAGGTGTCCGAAAAGTTATGGGTGCCAGATACTTTCTTTGCCAATGAAAAGTCGGCCCAATTCCATAAGGCAACGACAGACAACACTTTCATTAGAATCAGATACAACGGAGAAGTGCTCCGCTCAATCAGGTGAGTTGTATCAGATGTCATTGACGCCAAATTGCACCTAGCTTACATTTTCCACTTGATCCACTTGCAGATTAACTGTCACCTCTTCGTGTCCAATGAACTTACAGTACTTCCCAATGGATCGGCAGAAGTGCACGATTGAAGTGGAGAGCTGTGAGTGTTAACTACCGTATTGTCGATGGCTTTTGTGTTGAGTCGAGTTTAATATGTGTCATATAAGACGGTATATTTGATTTGATCGAATTAATAAAGCCAAGTGATCAGAGCACTTAGCCTTTAGCCAAGAACCAATATCAGTGCCGTCACTGATGGCTCTGGTCTTTATATATGAGCTCAACTGAAGAGCAAAATCAATAGAATTATTGTCATTCAATCGAAACAAAACCTCAGAAGAAAGTGAAGTAAAATTATAAGTTTTGAGACTTTTGGTGGAAATTATGAGAAATGTATGGATTCTATAGATTGTATAGAATTAATAGAAATAGCGGTCGGCGGGCGAAGAGTCACTTGATTTGTGTCGCTTGACTGGACTCGAGGCCATTCTGAAGCGTTTCATTGACGGCACGACTGGTCCGGAATCGATGAACAACTGATATGAGTTCTCGATGGCAGCCATGACTCACTAAATGGATTAATCTCATGAATTATACAAAATATATAAATTCCCAGCTGTTCTCAGTTGATTGGCTCCACTTGTCTGTGCCCGTAGAATGTCATCAAGGGTCAATTTCTATGCGGATCCAATTAAATTCGTTCGACATATCAATACTGCAACCGAATATATCTGGGTTTGCATTGCAATTAATCACATTTCGATGCAATCGATGAAAACAATTTAAAATTGAAATTATGTTTGCTCTTTTCAAACATTGCAAACATCATCTGGGACTGGGTCGTCATGGTTGGACTCATTCTGGCAAATGCTTGTTTGGTTTGACGAGATTTTGCAATAGCAACGCATCTCTTGCTTAGATGTGATGCTGAGATCGTTGTCATAACTCTTTCCAATCCTAGCGATGATACTCTTGCAAGGAAGGGATGGCCACACTTCGGGAGTCCGATTCCACTGCACAGTACATCGCTCTACGGTTGAGATATGAGTATTGATTACCGGTCTTTCATTAAAACAAAAGTCTGCAAACAGACTGTTCTTAGGGATGAATCGCATCTAAAAATCCACTCCTATTCGGCCAATAATTTATTCGCTGATATGTTTAGTGTGTTTACAATCGGCTTAACTTTTATTGACAATTGTATTGAACGGATCGGTCATTAGTGAACAAACATTTCTTCTTTGCCTTATAATTAATCCTTTGGGGTGAAGACAGGCCTCGGATCAGACCATCAATACTCGTCCCGACAGTATCTCTTGGTTTCGCCACTCAGACCGCTTGGAGTGGCTTTACTCGAGCATTAAGTCGTCTTTCGAACCGCCACTTGCCATTTGCCTGGCTCACTCGCCAGATTAACCAGATGAAACATTTACAAACAGGCAAATTCCATTAGCAATATTAGACAGGTACATTTGCCACCGCAACACAGCAAACATGCCTGATGTGCATAGTTGCAAGATGCAAGCTCATATTGAACACGTCCCACGGCTCGCAAACTAAATGAAACAATGAAAATGACTTCAATTAAAGAAACTGTATGTCAGCAATGAATACGTTTTTCTAATTACAAAGTTTCAGATTTAACAAGTTCTTTTCTCCCAATCGTCCAATTTGAAGGCAGACACTCGGGGCCAAGAAGTTCTCATTCCGGCAAACCATTACTGAGATAATTGCGAACTTGGTCAATTAAATCGAATAAGAATATCTCATTTGGAAGTGGCTTTCAATCTGGCAAATTGGTCAATCAGTTGTGCAAGTTTGTTGCAGAATTGTCACTTCCAGGTGCTATGCGATGGCCCAATGCATCGATATCTTGCTCATATCACGGATCGGTAATCTATGAGAGCAGATGTTATGAGATTGCTATTGAAATAATAGCAATAATGGCACTTAACTTATGCTTTATTTGGCCCCAAATGACAGACTTAAGTGCAGACCAAAAAATTTATTTCTCAACAATTTTATTGGCGCAGCAATTGTGGCGTTTTTGTGCGTTTGCGATGTGATCATGGCACAATTGATGGCTCAACCATCCGTTCTACATCTGACACAAGCGCAAGCAATTAGTAGTTTAGTACAAAAAGCTCTTAATTACTTCGAATGTTATTTAATTTCTAGGAAAATTCCTGTAAATCATTTTTCCCGGTCGTCAAACACTTGCCTATCGCTCGACGACTATCGCGATGATCGCCAAATAAATTGCTCCACATTTACAAACACATATATCTCGAAGCGAGGGATCAATTCTTTTTATAATTCAGAGCAATGTTTATATGGAAACTAAACATAAGCTTCTATTAGAGGGAAAATGTAAAAAAGAGAATAAATCTTGATTTAAGTAATAGTACTTTTAGGCTAAAAAATGTCATTTGTTTTCGTGGCTTAACGTTTGCCGCCAGTGAAAGGCAGTGGCGGACCACTCGACGAGTCTAAGGTAATTAATTGGTCAGTTGCAATGGCAATATAACCTGGACAGTCCAGTCAATTGAGCTAAATGAGCATGGCGTTAAGGCCATCTTCGCCACCGATCGATTGCTGTGAGCCAAACATCATTGGAAATGTCATTTGATTTTCACATTTCATTGATAGTCCATTACATTTGGGCCTCTATTTCACAGTCGGCGGCATATAATTCAGACCAACATTAAATTGAATACAGAATTGTGTTTATAAAGTGGGATAACATAACGTGCGAAGAGTGACAACGCCAGTGATGAGTCTCTCTCTGTGTTGTGCGGGTCTCGAACTCTGCAATTCTGAGAAGAATAATACTTTTCCGGCGAACAGAATTGGAATGCATTCACAGAATTGCTGCCAACAGTCCATTAGAATTCCACACAAGTTATGACTTACGAGTAATTCACTTATGTTTG
>JAUJYQ010000018.1:0-15969 GCA_033995645.1 Hemileius initialis | reverse complement strand
AATTTGTTTTGATTTAAAGGCCGAACATTAGACCAATACAGTCGACACTCGTTGTTAGCGATCAGACAATAAGTGGTTTTTGATTAATTCATATATTGATCAATCATTTCGAGAATTATATTAATTGAAAATTGTCTGATTTTATACATTCAAATGAAGGTTTGAATCAAATTATTAATTAATTCAATATATGTTTTACAAACTAAAAACAATTGAACTAATAGTAAGTACATAAACAACGAAAGCAATGATCTGTTGAACCGATGAACGAAACACGTGCTTTGAAATGTGTTTTGTTTTGGTGTGAATTGCACTTCAAATAAGATAATGGAATCGGAAGGTATTGTCCATCGATTGTCGCGTTGTCTCAATTGGTTTGTCTTTTAGGTAAATCAAAGAAAAAGCACAAAAGCCCACAGACTTTGGGAGTAAGTCTTCTTTGGTTTGATTAAAATTTGATCGATTTCTCATCGATTTTCTCATAAAAGGATATTCAACGCCAACAAGACTTCCATCTGAAGCCATCGTCAGCCGACCCGACCCTTAGTTCAGAGCAATGGCCGCTTCTCCTCAAAGTAAGACAAGTCAATTGACCAGATTGTCAGAGATTATTAACGGGTTGATTGTCCAGAACTACGACAAACTCAACGTAAGGACCAATCACTTCACTCCTCTGGCATTCGGTTGTTCGCCATTCAAACGAGAAATTCGGGAGTATTTGAAGTCGGGTTTCATAAATTTGGACAAACCTTCGAATCCTTCATCCCATGAAGTGGTCGCTTGGATCAAACGAATTCTCCGCGTCGAGAAGACCGGCCACAGCGGCACTTTGGACCCGAAAGTGACCGGTTGTTTGATTGTCTGCATCGAGAGGGCCACCCGTCTGGTCAAGTCTCAGCAAAATGCTGGCAAAGAATACGTTTGTGTGTTCAGACTGCACGGCGCTGTCCAGAACGAACAGGCCGTTCTTAAAGGGCTCGAAAGTCTTACTGGAGCTCTATTCCAAAGACCACCTCTTATTTCAGCGGTGAAGAGACAATTGAGAGTTAGAACTATATATCAGAGCAAACTTTTTGAGTATAATTCCGAGAAGAATATGGGAGTCTATTGGGTCAGCTGTGAGGCCGGAACTTATGTCCGAACACATTGCGTTCATTTGGGACTTGTTCTCGGAGTCGGCGGACAAATGCAAGAACTCAGAAGAGTTCGATCTGGAATTCAGTCCGAAAATGAAGGCTTAGTGACAATGCACGACATTCTTGACGCCCAATGGCTTTATGACAACCATAAGGACGAGACGTATCTGCGACGAGTCATCAAACCATTGGAAGCTCTTCTCGTATCCCATAAGCGGATTGTGATGAAGGACAGTGCGGTCAACGCGGTCTGCTATGGCGCGAAGATAATGCTTCCGGGAGTTCTCAAGTATGAGAGCGGCATCGAAATCAATGATGAAATTGTCATCATTACCACTAAAGGCGAAGCTATTTGTCTAGGTAATTTTCAATATGGACGATGATTCAATTATTTCTAATTATCTTTTTTTATCGAAAAGCTATCGCATTGATGACCACATCGACAATCGCCAGTTGCGATCACGGAGTGGTTGCAAAGATCAAGAGAGTGGTGATGGAGAGGGACACCTATCCTCGCAAATGGGGTTTAGGACCTACGGTAAGCCATTTCTAATTTGATTCAATCAAATATAGATAATTAATCTTCTATTTAAGGCCACTCTGAAGAAAAAGTTGATCAAAGAAGGAAAGTTGACAGACAAGGGAAAGCCAAACGAGAGTACACCGCAAGACTGGTATCTCAAATACCAAGACTTATCTACCTCTGGCCAAAGCCAACAGAAACCCGCCTCAGAGGTTATGTCTTCGCCAAACGGATCACAAGCCAAGACTGAACCCCTTGAGGAAGAAGCAGAAGAGGTATTGCAATCATCAGAGAAGAAGAAGAAGAAAAAGAAAAAGAAGAAGAAAGAGTCGTCGTCTGACTCTGAATGAGAGGATCCGTTCATCAATTAGTTTGAAACAAAAAAAAGCAATTTTAAAATCACATTTCGATCATTAAAAGGAATTTATTTTGAAATATTTTTCTTTAACATTGAAACTAATTAAACAAATGATTAATTAAATGTTAATTCATTTATCAAATGATTGGTGTTTGCGGTGAATCACTTGAATCATGTGATACTTGAAATTGAAATGTTTGTCAAAATAAGTTTATTTATTGGTTTGATTGTCGACATAAAACTGTTTGCCAACAGTGAATGCGATGCGAAAACTCTCGGATCAGATAAACCAATGCATCGGTAATTCAGAACACGTGAAGAACTTATGACTAACTTGTGATAAAAGTTATCGAACTCTTCACGAGTCGAGAGTCCTCACGAGCGCTGATCATCACTGCAATCATGTCATGTCGTGGACCTGATTAACGATTGACATATGCCTGACAGCGATGTTTACACCAAATGTTCCATCGATTGATCGCTTCACTGATCAGTTCATTGGGTTTGACCACAAGACCTGATCAGTGATCAACGATCGACGACCCAATCGATGGCGCGATTGTCACTCGAGATGTCGCTGTCATGAGACTCACCACTGGAACTGTTGGAATGGCTTTGTTTGGCCGATCGGACTAACTGTCAAAGAGATCAAACTTTTGACATCCAATTAGTTGACAACTGATGTACTGTTGTTGTGATAAATATTGGAATTTGTTTTTCACGATTCAATGTTTACTCAAATGAATTGCAAAAAACAATTTACTGAGAAATTTATTTAATTTATATCTTGTTTTGTAAACAAAAAACATTTTTCAGATAATTCTAAGTGAAATGTCAGATAAGGCCGACCGACAGCTGCCGAATGAGGCCCTCAGACGAGTCACCGCTCGGAAGCGGACTTTCGAGAACCGATTCAATGGTTTGACCGAAACGGAGCTCAAGAACCGCAAACTTCCCGACCATTTGGACCACAACCTCGACATTATCATAATCGGCATTAACCCGGGCTATACCGCAGCATTCAAGGGTCACCATTACGCTGGTCTGACCACTCTTTATGAACCCAAACCATATCTTAATCGCAAATGTCTTAAGGCCCGGGAAACCACTTTTGGAAATGTCTTTATTTGTCTAAATTAATTGACAAACCGTTTACGGCTTTGGATGACTTCCGACTAATAGATCCGACCAACAAATACAGAATCGGTTTTACAAATATCGTCGATCGAACCACTCGTGGAAGCGATTGTCTGACCAAAGATGAGATCAGAGCCGGAGCTGAGGTCTTGAAGCTCAAGATTGCGAAATTTGGGCCGAAAATAGCGGTTTTCAATGGAAAAGGTTGTTTACAGAAATTGTTTGTGACTTTGTTTCAATCGATTCTGTCAATTATGTCAAGGAATTTATGAAGTCTTCAGTGGATCCGCTAAGTTTCAGTTAGGACTTCAGCCAAATGTCATCGACAGCACTTTGATTTATGTGATGCCGTCGTCGAGTGCCCGATGCTCCAATTTGCCAAGGGCACAAGATAAATTGCCTTTTTACATCGGTACTACATCTTGTCAACTGCTCGTTAAACCTATTAGACTGTACTGTAGTAGTAGTAGTAGTAGTGGTAGAGTTGCTGAACAGAGCCAAATGTTCTAGCTAAATCAATCTGTGTCTGCACTGCTTCCTCACATTGCGGAACAGAGTCGGTGTCTGTGTCTGACTGTCCCGCAGACCACAAATCGTGTTTTCCGAGCGATAGTCAGTCGTCGGCACCGATTCACTGGTTGTCGCCAACAATCGGCTTCACTAATGTCTGCCAACACTTACAGGACTTCGCCAACTGTTGGATCGGATCCGGGACTCAGAGCCTATCGATAGCAAGCAATTTATTTTCGGAAACCTCTCGTCTCCTAAAAAGGCGGCGGAAGAACAGAAATCGATTTATTTGGAGAGGAAATAAAGCAAAGTTTCAAAGATTAGGACATTTCCTCTGTTGTTGTCGGAAGTTTGAGCGCGATATCAGTCGGTCGGTCGGTGTCATTCTGTGGCACACTTGACGCCTATCGCCAATCGCAACGAACTTCGGAGTTTGAACTCAGACAAAGATACCGAACAACACTTGCAATGCAAATATTTTTCTATAATTAACGAATATTTCGCTTACAATCCATTTCTCATGTAATCATTATTTATTAAACATATTCTTTGAACTCTTGATATATTCAAATCGATTCCGAGCAGAGACTGTCAACAGGTTATGACATCTCAATAATACCGAGGAATAAATAAGCGATTAATCACTTGGACTGCAATCGAAGGCAATGATTCCGCGGATCTTAGCCTCGATGATGGATATGGCGATCGAATGTCATTCATATTCCGATTCAATTAAAACTTTTTTTTAAATTCACGTTTTTATGTTTCAATGATTCGACGCTTTTTGCGACAAATCGTATGCGAAACTCAATATTCAGCTATTTTTGTGCTTTTGATTAATTGCTTCGCGAATTGCGATTCGGGTTTGTTTTGAGTGCAAAAAAATGAATGTTTTTTTGCGAAAATGCAATTTTAAATTAAAATTTTTTCCTCTACACTTTTAAAAATAGCAAACTTTTCGCAATTGTCCGGGTATTGTCGTCAACTGATCAATGGGTTATTTCCATTAGATAGCGACCGTCGAGTTGTCACTGATGTCAGTGTCAGATGTCGTAAGACTTATTAGACAAAAGAGCTAGCACATCGCATCGCCAACACTACCCGTCCGGTGACCGACACATGATTGCAATGATTACACAAAACTCTGGGTTAATAAACTAAAGTTTCGCCAAACGCCTGATCTGGGCCTCAAATCAGATGCTTGAGCCGGAATGAGCCAGAATGAGCGAAATGAGCTTGGTGAGCTGTTCACCTCCGACTATTGACTGGCAAAACGGTGCAAATGAACTGAATAAAGCACTAACACCTGCCCCCAAACACCATTAAGGTCTCACAGTTTGAGCATATATTGCGAGTCTGATAACTAAAATCATGTGCTCCGAGAAAACCAAGAAAACTCAATAAAGAGGGTAATTGGAGACAATTTGCAGGTATAGACGATCAGACCTAACGATACTACGGATCGTATTAATTATGCGAAATTACATTTGAATTGCATTTCACAGATAATTAAATTCATTCTGAATATATTGATATCTGTGCCATAATGACAGTGTGTCTGCAAAGAATGGCCGTCCAGACGATGTCAGTGCAGACCTGGCATCAGCCAAAGCATTGTTTGTTCGCATGTTTATCTCAAAACACTTTCTAACAGTAGACGAGCCGATCGGTCGCACGTCTGGCACGAGACACGTGTTGTTGTGATCTGGAGTGAAGAGCAGATGCTGGACGCACGCCATAGACAGGTGGCATCAGGTCTGGGCTCAGGTCTATTCTTGTTTTGCATCTTTTCAATGACAAAATAAGGTCTAAAACCTTAGACAAAGCCTTGAAAGGTCTATACGTCGGACACCTGGCCTTTTGTGGCTCAAACGCTCCGATGCAATGGATTTACGCATCATTGCCGACAACCACTACTGCAGATCAGTTCAATCTGTACTGGAGTAGTGCAGTGGCACTGGCTCTGTCGTCAACTGTACCTACTGCACCAACTGTGCCCATGCTACAATGCCACTACCACTACTGGCAATAGTGCACCAGCTCTCCAGTGGTAGCTCTTCGGTAGCTGCAGACAGCACTCGACTCCACTCCACTCACATTCTCTTCACTAGAATTTCAATGCACTTATTCTTACGCCTCAATGCGAGCATATATTCTGAATCGGAATCGCAGTGAATGCCTGCAAAGTGAACGACAAGTTGCACAACAGTCAGGACAGTCTGTTTCGACTGGAGCTGACTAGAGCTGACCAGTGGAGTCGAGCGCAGCATCCGATGTAGTGATGTAGTGACTGAGAGCACTGCATCACTACATCCGTCACGAGCGACAGGTAGTGGTAGTCCTGGTAGGCACTGACCCACTGCTCACGACTTGTGTCTCTAATTGTGTGATTCAACACTTCAACCGCTTCTTTGCCTATAGTTATATCAAATTAGCAGAACTTAAAGCACTCAAAGTTGTTGTGATTAGTTGGTGACAGTCACTGATTAACAATATCTCAATTATCTAGCGCCAATTTTTCATAGTAAGAGTGTTTTGAAGTATGCCGTCACAGGCAATGCCGCACTTTTGGCTCTTGTTTGTTTTATTACACTAGGTAGTATATAGTTGAGCATTGCGCTGATCATGGCAATCGATTATTGATTGTTAGCCTACGTCTGCTTAGCCAACACAAGTAGATTCCGGTCCAATCAGTGTGACGGTGATGAAGATCCGGCTCACTCTTGGTTCGGCCTCATTTGTTACACTTATTGCCTGCCATTTGTGACCAATAATTGTTTGCCAACGACTCGTATAATGAATTATAAGTTTCAAGTTTTGTAATAATATTACTTTGAAAGCCATTTCTCGGAATTATGTAATCAACGGTTACGCAAACAATCGATACGGAGTCACATGAATCGAGTGGCGATCCCTCTCTTTCTCTCTCCACTCTCTCTCCGATCCGTTCCACTCTTCCACTGAACAAATATCAGATCACGAGCTCAGACCTCATCACTGCTCTTATTCTGTGGTAGACGTAGCGATGGAACGGAATCAGATCCGAGTTGTGTTTGGGCACAGACTGTTGCCTGCGATACCAAATGTCATGGGTCACGACCAAGGTCTCGCCGGTCTGTTTGTGCCGGTGTGGTGAGTGATGCCAGTGATGCCAGAGCTGTGCCATAGACCAGAGTGGGATGCGATGCCAGCCATAGACCCGCACAGTCTCTGCTCTCCACTCGTATCCAATGTCTGACTAATTATCGATCGGTCTCTGATAAGAAGTTTGTGGCCGTAGATAAGGCATAAATAATTAGCTGTCAGTGCTCTCCAGTGGTGTCAGTGTTGGCTCATAATTGAATTCATTGACAATATTTGTTTTGAGTCAATATTCAAATATTTTGTTTATATACAACAAGTTTGTACACAACAAGTTTAGAGAAAATTCCCGGAATTTTAGCTCAGAATTAAAGAAAAGTTGAAAATGTCTGGCAATAATGAGCCGATGTTTGTGATGCTGTGATGACTAGCAAGAGTAGAGCCGAGTATATATCGAGATAATGTCATCTGATTGTAAGCAGAGATGTGTGAACCCAATACAAATGTAGTGAAAATGTTTTCGAAGCCAAAGATTAGACACGTTTTGGGACGACATTCAATGAAAATAACATCTCTTGTGATGAGATTAAAAAACTTTTGAATCGCTTTCAATGAAACCTAGAAAAGGGCGTAGAAATGGAACACTTGTTGTAGAGAATTAGTAAATATTTATGTTTTTCTCTCGGTATGACTCTTGCAAACGCAATCAAACCGGAACCCTATCCGACCCACGCCTGGTCTGACTCACCGCAGCCTCCGCTACCCATCCATTCCACTCCTAATCTGGCCATAAGTGGTCGGCTCGCAGGCCGTCCGCCTATGCGTTCCGCTGCGGGGGTTGGGGTCAAGGGGTCGCCCGCTGTCACCCAAACGTGTCGATTGTCGACAACATATTTCATACGACATTCGCAGCGCTTATTTCATATTTTGTTTGCAGTGTTAAGCACTCAATGAAAAAAAACTATTTTTATAAATAATACTCAAGTATTTCACTCAAAGAATAAATGGATCCGCGATTTAGGGCAAACATAGACTCCAAACTTAAATCTGCATTAATTGCGTTCAAGACTTGACTTGACTTTAGGTTATTTTTAAATTAACAAAATTTTAATATATAATTGAATCAAAACAGTCTACTATACAGTGAGAAATGAGCAATGAGCTAGGTCAGTCATCATTAATGAGTGAATGGGTGAACAGGTATACGCTCTCACCCCACAAACAAAGCGTTTGACTTTAGCGGAAAAAAATTAATGAACGGAGAAATTGCTGAAAACTTTTCTCAATTAATGCCAAACATTATTAACACATTTCGCTAATCGTGAGTCAGTACAGACAAGGATTGTTTACTTCGAGTGTTTTTGTTATTTGTTTTTTTATTTGAATAGTGATATCAAATGTTGTGAATCGGTTGGAAATAACGAATTCTCAGTTATCATAATTGAGCGCTAATTTAATTCGATTAAGTCTTGGGAGAGATATTGAGGGCCAAACAATGGTCTGATTAGGACAACAATTGAGCCTCAATTGCAACACTCGATCTTCAATAGACAGTATAGGAGAGCCAATTGAGATATCGAGATTGTGTGGCAGTAGGCAATGAGCAGGGTGCAATCTCTCTGAAGAGGTGCTGGGCTGCGACGCGACCGCTCGGGTCCGCACCGTTATCTCAATTGTCTGACGACTTGTGTGAAAGTTTGACTGAAATCGCTCAATAAAATAATAATACATTAAAAACGAAGTGAACTTAATAAATGATAATTGAATTAAACCTTGAGATAAGTCGCACAAAATAGATAATAGTGTGTCTGTCTGTCGTCCAACTATTCACATAGACCTGGAACTCGGATTCAGATCTGATATCATAGGCGCCAACAGTATTAGTATCACGAGATATATAAATAGAGAAATACTTTTTAAATGTCATCCTATGTGAAGCCAAATACCGTTATTTCGGTCGATTCGATACAATTATAGCAATTTTGTCTGAAACACACGACGAGAGTAATTGTGGGCCACCAGTGAGTCGCACGACCACTGATGGTCTGACGGTCTGCCGCCCCATCAGAATGCGGTGCATCCCGTCTGGTCAGGTCAGGTCTGGTCTGGTCTGATCTCTCCGTTAGAGTCTGGTTCAGTTAGTTTGGTTACTTAATTCGCTACTTAGACTGGCAGTTGTGAGCTAAGGTCAGCCCTACTTGTGCTGAGTTGCAGGCTATGTCTCGAGTCCTCAAAAACAGTTATTATTAATTTTCAAATTATTATTTATTCGCAAATGAGGTTGGATTCGGTAGAAAGTGAGGCCAACCTCGACATCGAGTAGGTCTGACTCTCACTAATACTACAGGATCTGAAAACATATGCTCTGAGCAGGTGTTCCGCAACTGAACGGAAAGTCGAAATAATATGAATGCGAATCTGCTTTTGCTTTCGTACGCAATACTACCACTACTTGTGTGCACACAATTCACATATTACTAGTACTGAGATTCTGATTCAATACAATCTCGGTTTGCGAGGGGAAAAATAGACCTAAACAGTGAGCAAGTTGCAAATTACAATCCATTCAGGTGTTGAGCCCATCACCGATTCATTTGTTATTGACATTTGCGTCAAACGACAACAGACGTCCAAATAATTTCGAAATAATTATTGATTGCAATTATTTAATTAATTGAG
This sequence comes from Hemileius initialis, assembly GCA_033995645.1. Classification (NCBI taxonomy): domain Eukaryota; kingdom Metazoa; phylum Arthropoda; class Arachnida; order Sarcoptiformes; family Hemileiidae; genus Hemileius; species Hemileius initialis. The sequence continues at coordinate 6,545 of JAUJYQ010000018.1, read as the reverse complement.
TTGCGATGGGAAAGCACTTTGTGTTGGGACCGATCGTCAAGTCGAAGGGCACACCGATTGATAGCTTCTTCTAAACAAACCGATTGTTTATATCAGGGGCTCTCGTATTATCGTATTATGATTAGGCAGTAGAGAGTGGAGTGGAGTAGCGTTGGTGACTAATTGAGCTTGTGACTAGAAATTGGTTATTTACTATTGACAATTACAATATGCTCTTGTGACTATTCAGATGCAATAGCGTGACAGCACTTGAGGACAGGCGGACTCAGGACTTGGGAGTTAGGACATTGGATGCTTTGCTGTTTAGCTGTTTGGCTGTTCACTGTCATCCTGGATGACTGACTCGTCCCAAGTTTTGCTGACTCGCTCTCAAAGTTCTCGTGAGAAACATCAATGAATCTAATGACTAATTAATTACTCAATCAATTAATTTGATTAGAAATCTGATACGAAATTCATACGTCATTTCGTATTTAAATATCAAATGTAATGCAAATCCTCTTTTACGAGACCATTGAGACCAAGGATTGAATGAATTCAATAATATTATCGTTTTTATTGGGACTCAACTGAACTGAATTGCAGAGGATTTCTGGGTTGTTGTGGACGCGCAACGGGTGTCAGAGATGGCCACCGATTGGCGTCAAATTGAGCACACATTTTGTTTTTATCCAATTTTGTCATTCATAAAGTGATTTTCGAAAATTTGTTTCAAACCATTTACAATTTATTTTGTAGTCAAGTGTTTTGTGGCAAATGAGACCCGTTTTTAGGTTTTGACTCGAAAACAGACTGAAAAGAAATACTTTTTTTCATTTGTGGTAACCGAAGAGCGTAAGAACGACTCCGAGCTAATCGATCGTTGATCGCTGATCGTTGATCATGCACATAATTCACATGCACTAGACAGTTTATATATAGCCAGTTAATTGCCTATTTGTTCAGACCAGACGTTCAGATCAGAAACACTAGAAGAAGAGCTGCTGTTGTGTCTCAGACGCAGACCTCAGTGACACAGACTGAAGACATGGTCAGTCTGTTGTGGTGTTCGGATCCAATGGCTATAATCCGACGCAACAGACGATAATATATGGATTTTGTCTGATTTGATTGTCAGTCGAGTCTGTTTGGTTTGCATTTAAATTGAGTTTGGCACACGCGTCATGAACTAGACAACATAAAAACTAGCTAGACTGAACAGTGAACACACCGAAGCACTAACTAGACTAAAAACAAATTTCAGACAAGTTTTTTTTTCGCCAAAAGAAATAGTTTAATAGAATGTAAATCACAGGCCGAAGCGCTCCGGCAAAGTCGAGTCGACTGCAAAAGTTGCCCGAAAAAAATGTTTACTTCTTATTTGGCTTTTTCTGAATAAATATCTTATTTCTAGCTATGATTTAATAACATTTTCTTCCAAAACAAACCTAAAAGATAGGAGAAAAACAAATGTTTTGTTGATTTTGTTTGTGTGCCTATTCGCCAGAATGTTGTTTGCATAAACTAGGTATTGGTGGCCCAAAATAGTCGGCAAATTATGATTAAGGTAAATGGAAAACGAAGGTTTGTTTTCCATTGGAGCGCAAGTTCGCCAATGTTTTGCATTCGCATTGGAAAAAGTGGAGAAAAACTGACAAAACTTGTTATTTATAAGGTTTTGGCATTTGATGTCACAATTAGTCGGGACTCAGATCTGGTATTTCCGACCATCTCTTTAATGCCTAGTTTGAGGAAAAAATTGCGAAACCATTCTATAAATAAGTTGATTCGAGTAAAGAATAGCAATAAATGATTTGTATTTAGTTTTAATATAATTCCTTCCTCTGAGTCCGATCTGAAGGAAACATTACACCATTTCGAAACATCTTCTCCTCAAAGAAGTTGTTAAGCATTCAATTTATTTTTAGATAACTTTCTTTCCGTTTAGAATAAATTTATTTAAAAGTCTGTATTGTTTTCGCTAACTTATTAAAAGCCTATTTGAGAGCTGATGTCAAACTGGGAACAAGAGTTAGGACTTCTTTGAACCAGTGCTGAGGAATGAGGCGCGAAAATGCTAGGAATGTCGACCTCTTGTGCGGACCTCTCACACACTCTGGCATTTATGACTGTTTGATGGCATTGCGAGCGATGGCAAGCATTGGCAGCGACGGCACAGCACTTGATGGCACGGCTCGACGGCATCCTGTGCTCAGTCGGTGCACTGTAGAGTCGAGCCACGGATGGCATGCGTGTCCTCTCATGTCTGCCCCCCTGCCTGTGAACTGTTGAACCTTTGAAACAGTGTTGGCAGTGCTCTGCTCTGACTCTGACTCTGACTCTGCTCTAGCAATGCATAGTATCGGTGCTCTGCAATGCCATCCTATGACCGGTTAGACCGCATTCTTCAAAGGATTCATTCACTGGATTTCCAGTTCTCACGGCTCAAGAAAAGTGCGCCAAAAACTCTGAGTACAAACCCTATTGTTGGCTATGAGAGGAATTGGAGAACAATGTCATACATTGACTCCAAAGGTTTCCCTCCAAGTCTGCCCTAACTCTGGGCAGACCCAACACACCAGAACACAGTACTTGCACAACACAGCGCTCTTCGTCACAACAAACCATTAGCACAATGTTTGGCCCAATCTTTAATTGATACCAAATCTCTATCTAAATACTGGTGTCTCACCCGACAGATCAATATATTAAATCTGGTCTCTAGTGATCAGACAATTAATGCAATTGTATTTAATTATGTCTGCTTTTGGTTATCTCTCTGATGATTCTTATTAGTGGGCACTGAGAGCAGGGCTACGATCGGCGAACTCAGTGAAGGTCTCAGGTCTCACATCGCTAGTGATGTGAAGTGAATGTCCGATTTGGCGCGGAATCAGTGTCTGGCGGTGTCTGACTGCCAGAGACTGCTCAGACTCTTCTGTCTTATATATCATATATGATGGCAATGATTGTGTAGTGTTCTGGAGCAGGTGGTCACTGGCCAGCGGCCACTGCCCTGTCGCGCCCGCATTGTGCTAGCACATTGTCAATTAGCTGTTAGCTGTCACATTTTTCCATTTAAATGACAAATTTTCTCTTTATTGACAATAAATGAAAAAATTCCTGGAATTAAATATTTATTTAGTTATGACATAAAAGCAGAGAAGAAATAAGTTTTATTATCATTAATAGTGCACTCATTTGGCGCCTACTTCTCCTACGTAGGTCTTATTGACTGACAATATCTTAGGAATTGTTTATCACATCCGATGAAAACACAAATTCTGGGAAAACAGAAAATCCTAGAAAATGACGAAACGGACTCTCTATTCCTCGATTGCCTAACTAGCAAACAAACAATAATCTAGTAACATCTCGTTGTCATCTAGTTATCATCTACTAGTAGTTGCTCTCCACTGACGCAACACCAATGCCAATGCCAATGTTAGCCCAGCATTATGTTGTGTAATACAATAATTGTGCCATGCTCACTCACCACAGTCAATACAATACAATACAATACTATGTTTTTGCCACAATTACAATCACTAATAGTTTGTATAAATTTGTTTAATTAATATTTTTAATAATACTCTTCGTTTCCGGCGAATCGTCGAACCTATTGTCTGAGTTTTGTGGTAATTGAATGCAATGGTAAACGCAATGTAAGCGCGAAAGTGCCGACAAATTCTCGACTGAATTCCTTGTAGTCTAATGTAGTCGTATTGACATTCACTCAAATCCACACTAAATCCCGCTTTGCGTTCACTCGGAATCCCGTTTCCGAAAACTTATTGAAAACCTAGAAATTTGTAGTAAAGGTCGAACTGAATTGTCAACTGTGGTAAGGCTTATATGAACTGATAGGACATTCTGCGAAAGGCGTCTAATGCCAGGAAGACGGGCGCCATTCACACCGATTGCAGTGCATGTGTAATGACAATCACTATTGTAATTATAACTAACTCTACCGCAAACTAATCATATCTCGCATCTCATGCAATGTCAATACTGGTATAGCATTGTAGTGCATAGTCTGGTATATTGTCGACAATAGTCTCGCATTTTTCGCATAACTCTGATTCTGATTGGGAGAAAAGCCAAGTCTGATAGAGTGGCGGTTTGTCGGGCCGAGGGTCAGACCCGCAGTGGTCAGCGTCTATGCAGAGGCAGTGTATTCACACGAAGACAGGTTTGATTGGCGGTCGAGTTTGACTCAGTATTGGCTGAATTGAGAGTATAAGAGTATTGGCACCGATTCTGGCGCTACACGGCTTTCAGACGGTTAAACCACACTTCAGACATAGCCCTACGAGACGCCAGATAGTGCCTCGTCTCGAACTTATTGCTAGCTCGTAGTCAGCCGATTGGACCCGGGTTTGGCCATTAGCTGGTCTGGCCGGCACTTGCAACTCACATTGTGCACTGAACACAACTTTGCAAGCTCACAGTTCCAGCAAATTCCTATTAGCGATACTAAGTTTCATTGACATCAGTTGGATATTTTCAAATTCAATTACGACAGAGACAGTGTTGGCGCGTTGGCCCCCATTGGACAGTCTCACCCGACTCGGCCGCAAAGCGAGCGCCACGAGTCCGCTGGTCGTAATCGCTGCCGACTGTGCACACAGACAGGCACTATGTGTCCGATTATCTCCAGGACTTGATTGCGATAAGAGTGTGATTGTTGTGTCAGTTGCAATGTTTCGCAATGCATTGTCAAATGTGCTGTTCTGTGCTGTGAGTGCTGTGCTGTGCGTCAGACCCCTGACGTACGGTATGAATGGCAGGCGGACTGATCTGACGGGTTGTGGCAGCGGTTGTGTGACGTCAGGCAAGAGAAGAGCCTTTTTATTAGCGTTTTGGTGATCGTTAGACCAGTTTTGTTGGAGTTGTAGTGTTGAACAGTTGTCACTCGCATTCGCATTGACTGCCATTGCTTGCCATCACTGCTCACTCAGTACAGTCTATAGTGTGTTATACTATACGAGTATACGACGACTCCCTGTTTGGTGGTATCACTCCTACCACTACTATCAGTGCAGCGAAGCCTCACTTGTGCTGAAGTGCCGGCCAAACGAAGAACCGCATCGGTTGTGAACCTCCGCACAGGTCTTCAGATGTCTTGTGCTATGATAATGTGTTGGCTCACCAGTTGTTGACTGGTCTCTGATCTTAACACTACTCTAAACAATATTTATTGAACTTTTGTGAACTGAACCACAAATGTTGAAAACGGATACCAAAATGAAGAACCATCCGAAGGAAGCGTTCGAGAAGTGCTACCGAGTGGGACACGTGCTCGGGAAGGGTGGCTTCGGGACGGTGTACAGCGGGTACCGAATGCGAGACAATTTGCCCGTAAGTCTGACCAAACTTACAACTCATAGTCATATACAGAGACAGCCATCCAATAGCGTGTGTGTGCTGTGAGAGTCGAGTGGAGTGAATGCCCGCCATTTCCAGCACACACTCAAAGCTAACGCAAAGCTGAGAGCAGTAACGCTCGCAACGACTCAACCATTTATTGAGTCCACACTTACCGCCAAAACAAAACCTAAATCTCTTTGGACCTCAAATCCACTGACCTTTGATTGAGACTTGTTTTGAACCAAATGGTAGTCAAATCGGATCTAAATATTAAACGTTTGGAATGTTTTGATTTGGTCTTAGCCTTAGTGTTAGTCCCAGTATTAGTCCTTTCAATATAAGACATAAGTTGGCAAACATACCAAACATATCCTCAATCGCTCTGAGATCTCAATAGCTATGTGTAGGCAATGCTTGAGCGGACAGTCGGGTCAGAGTTAGACACCACTCGGCAGTCGACACTCGTCTCACTCGTCAATGACTCCAATGATTATGATTTTAGATTTAAAGCTCAGCTCTAATGACATTCTTTGATTACACTATAGGTGGCAATAAAACACATATTGAGAGACAAAATCACGACTTGGGACACAATTAATGGCCATAAGGTGCCCCTCGAGATCGTCCTAATGCGCAAAGTGGTCAACGTTTCGGGTGTTATCCGACTCTTGGACTGGTACGAGAGGTTCGACTCGTTCATCATCGGTACGTCTTTGACATTGTGTCCATCGACCAAATGTCGCTCATTATCTAATTTGTTAATCCAGTGATGGAAAGGCCCGTAACGGCCAAAGACTTATTCGACTTCATCACTGAAAAGGCCTTTTTGGACGAGAAGTTGTCGCGAGTTTTCTTCCGACAAGTGATCGAAACCGTAAAGGCCTGTCACGAGGCCGGAGTCATTCACCGAGACATCAAAGACGAGAACATCTTAGTCGATATGAAGACCTATTCGCTGAAAGTAGTGGACTTCGGGTCGGGTGCCTTCCTCAAGGAGACCCATTACACCGAATTCGACGGTAAGTTTCCTATTGTCTATCGCATGCATGGCTCGAGTGTTAAGTGTTTCGCAATCAAAGTTTGACAAACAAACAAACAACTAATTAATGATATGCCGTAAGTCATCTAAAGAAGATTTTGTGCCATTTATTTATAGCCTAATCCGTCAGCGAATGCTCAGTAATAGTGACTCCAAG
>JAUJYQ010000017.1:0-16124 GCA_033995645.1 Hemileius initialis | reverse complement strand
ATCTTTTATTGAGCTATAATTTGGAGATTGAGACTGAAAAACGACTCCAAAAAATATTGGAGTACAGTTGAGAACCAGTTGGGTTAACCACACTTTGACAGAGGATTCAGTTAACCCAATTGGTTAGTTAACACAATTGATTTAAATATGCATTAACTGTTCTTATTTTGAAAATTAATTTACTTTACTATCTTGGTTAGTTTACCCAAAATGATTTTACCCAACTGGTTCTCAACTGTAATCGCGCACAACTGATACTAAACTGATTCACACTTACATTTTTAGGTACGCATCGATCGACACATTCATCAATACCCTGAGTGAGACAATCACGAAGTCCTCATTCCCTTCCGGAAACTCTGCCGACGCCTACGGTTTTAAACCTCACATTTCGCGAATTGATTTGAATGGTCCCGACTTTGAAGAGTGGATCACTTCCGTTAAGGAGAGAAAAATTCGTAATTCACACATAATTGCAATTAATAGCCGTATAGAACCCCAATTTTGCATCAAGCAAAACTTTTATCATGAATTCGCATTTCTAAATGAGTGTCACTACTATTTCGAAACCAATTATATGGATCACCCGTAAGTAGAGTTGTTTAATTAACGTTAAGCTTGGGCTTCCATGGTTAAAATAAATAAATGAAATATTTTCGATGTTTATTTAGCTTCACATATGGCCTGAAAAAGTCAATACAAGTGATTCGTGACTACAATGATTGGGATGAAGAGTTTGTTTTTTATGAACCCTACTCTCAAGAAGACAGTGATCTTAATTCCAGGACAATCAACAGATCAAAGATCAGTACTTGCGATGCAGACGACAACAACCACGATAGTCCATAATTATAAACGTCTTACAAATATCTGAATTTTCAACTGATTTAATCAAAATTTAATTTTATTTCTCGTCGTATATAACAAAAGAGTAAATATTGTTTTTTAACGTTTCTATCAAATATTTATAATCATTTATCACACTTTCCCAGACATTGATTTCCATTTGATTGTCATTTGATTTTTTAATAAATTAGTTATTGATTGCATTTTTAAAATATAATCTATAATTTAGTATAATTTGATCACTCATTGGGAACTGAAAATGCTTGAGAAGCAGAAGAACAAACAGTTGCAGAACTTGTCGTTCAAATCCCAGTTCGCTATCGAACAACAGGAGAAGCGGTTCGAAGTGGAGATGAAGAGCAACTACGACAACAACTTGGAAGCACTGAACCGACAGCAGAAGCAATTGGTAGACAATAGAACCCATCAAAGGCCGCGATCGTCGACACTATTGACTGAAAGTCCTGTCAAAGTGTGACAAACATTGGCGTTGAGATCGATCTCACATTCGGTTTCAATTGAGACTAAATTTTATTGTAATTAAGAAATGCGAAAAAGTGTTACGAAAGGCACTGATATTCGCATTCAATTTAAACATATTTAATAAAAACATATAAAATATATTTATTTTCGGAATCAATAAACAGATCCGACGTTCGAGACATGGATAGAGGGCTCAGACATCGATCTGACTCAACGTTGAAGCGATCACTCGACTCGTTTCGGACACATCGGGACCTGACTCGAGGCCAGCCGTCGGCCAATCGCTCAAACTTTGACTTAAATATGTATTTTACAAATCGTTTTATGCGTTGATAAAAATTGTGTTTAAAATATATGTCATTTTTGGCATTTGATAGATGTTTAACAAAATTTGTCCGAAAATCGAAACATGCATTCAATCGATGGCAGACATAAGCATTCGATTAATACTATATTACAAACAATGGTTGTGTCAACGGATGTGTCACTCGGGACCGGACATCCATCACATCCATCGGGCGCGTTGTGCGAGGATCTGGCCCTGGAGCGACCTGGCTAGGAACATGGCCAACAGTTGGACCAGTGCCGAGCCCAGACACACGGCAGCCACCAGGTTCATATTGCGCTCGATGATCTCGGTGATGGCCTCGATGCAGCCTCGGGTGAAGATGTATTTGTTTACCTCGACCACCGAACTGATGTTCTGTACATTATAGCCACACATTATGTTTATGAGTCCGCTCTGAGAGGAGACAAATAGAGCACAGGATTAGAGGATTACGTTAGCAATGAATCAATTGACGAGTGATTACATCGAAATTCCTGGAATTCCTGCAACAGGAAAAAGGCACTGCACAGCGCTCTGGGCTCGGGTTCGTCTGATTGCACTCGAAGTAGATGTTCCGCGACCTAGAAGACAGACAACACTAGAGGTTAGACAACACACACACATTCGGCACAAGTTTGCCACTCATTACCAGTCTTTATATCCCTTATCGGAAATACCACAGCATTTGAATTCAGTTTGGATTACATCGATCAGGTTCTGGAGATTCGTGTCGTCTCTGTACTTCATAATCGGATCCTTTGAAAGACCTTCCTTTAGATAATAGGAGAACGAGTTGGGGAACACAAAGGCGACGGTCGAGAGAACCACTTCGCCGACGAACAGCAGTAAAAGCATTAATGAGTACTGAAAGACAGGAAAACATTAGTTAGCCATTGGTTGGACGAACTTTGAACTCAATTAAATACCAATTTAAGTAAACAGAGATTCTCGCGAAGAGCTCCCAGACATCCGGCGAAACTCATCCCGAAGACAATGCCGCCGATGACCATCAGAGCCAGCGATATGTGGAGCACAATGTCAAGCACTGTCTGGACCCTCAACAGGGTCTGGTTGTAGTCCTCGAGGAACGACCAGCCGCCCAGACCTATGAGAATGCCGCCGACCAACTGATCCCAAGCGACAACAACATGTGATTAGTGGCCAATAGTGTGACCAAACGGTACAATATTTTACCCAAAATAGGAGATTGAAGAAGAAAAGTGAATATTTAAGACACGGACTGATGAAAGAGTATTCGTCGTCAAAGGTGTGCAGAATGGCGTTCGGGGGACGGCTGTGGCCGCGCGACCCGTGCGGCCGATGTGGTCGCGTCTGACTGTGCCGTCGCGGGTCGTGACTCGGGCCGTGACGTCGAGCCATCGGTTGTTCTGTTGAGGACTCCGATCGGACCAATTGAGTGATGAATTGAGTAAGGAATCAATTGTATGATTAACAAGTCATAAATCCATGGTTTGAGTCAATGTATGGCTAATTGAGTGCACAATCAGTGACTAAACAATTGATTACTCGTTTGCGACAAACCATCAAAACATCAATAAATAAAATGAATGACTCTTTGAGTGCATTAACACTCTCTTAGAGCGCATGCCTTACGAGCGTTGCCTCAGATGTGAGCTCTGAATGACAGACACAGACACTGACAGACAGCCAATCGATGGCCGAACCTATCGGCCAATCACTACCGACCAGACACTGGACAGCAGTCGTCAGCTGATTATGAGATTGTCCTCAACACTAATGTCTTGGAGTCCTTGGACCAAGACTCTTGGTTATGCGTTTTCAGTATATGTAAACTAATTAGTTTTACAAGTAACTTTTGTTTAAGAGCAAAAAATTCTATTTATCAAACACCTAGCAAACGAGCATAAATAATCATGATAGTTAGACCTTTATAATTACGAATAAAGAGACGCAAAATATAAGTACTAAGAAATGACAATTAATTAAGAATTTCCCCACAAATCAGGTCATTAATTAAGTTGTTCACCAAAGTGTTGAGTTCTTTCAACCTTGAACAATTTGATCCAATTATTGTCATTGTTTACAATAATTACAACTTTTTCCTAACAAATTGTTAATTCCTTACAATTCAAATTGCTAATTGGACTTGCTAATTTGATTATTATAGTGTTTAGAAGCTCAATAAACATAGATTTCGTTTTTCTATTCAGACAAAAGTCAGTTCGTAAATAGTTCTAAAGATGATCTAGCTAATTCTTGTTATATCTAGTTATAAGCCTGTTGTCAGTTGAGTCCAGGTTTTAATGTTGCAATTGTTTCTCAATTCACTTTCCAATCGTTTAATATTTATATTTATAGACAAATACAAGAATTTCGCAAAACTTACAAATATGTAAAGCATTTTGTAATAGTTGTGTGAAAACCAGATCTGACCGGTTCTCACAGTCGGACACCTGAATGCCAGTCAATCACGTCTTCACGTCTGGCAGTGCTCTCACTTGTCTTCACTCACCTCACCAGTCAGTCACCGCTCAGATCGTACCCAAACTCCCGGTAAGTATCAGCCGATATAAGTTATAAGTTGTCGGATGCCTATCATCTTTGGCCAGTGGTCTCAATCAGCGGTCACAACAGCATCCGAGCGAAGGGTTGTCCGCATCGGGACGTCATTTGAAGCGAGTGTTGAGTCAAACGCTTAACCACTCCTTCGCTTTTGACGTCTATTTTGATTGAGTTTTTAAATAGACTTAAATTGTCTTAAACTTATTTATTTATATTTAAATCATATTTACACTTAATTTCTTAGCTAATTAACTCAATTTTGTGAATAATTAGTCAATTGTGTATATGATTGTGCAATAGAGGAGCCGATACTCATCCTATAAGAGCATATAAGAGCATCTCTAATGTCCAAAATGGTCGACACAAATAGCTCGGCCGCGAAGACCAACCAATCCAACAATGGGTTCGTCTGCGGTGTCATTGAAGGTACTATTGTCTCGATCTTTCAGCACATGTCTTAACCCATAACTTTCTATAGGCTTTTACGGCAGACCCTGGACTGCAGACCAACGCAAAGACCTATTTGTCAAGTAATGGACTTTAGAACCGATTGTTTTTTAATAACAATTTAATTATAATTATGATTGCATTACAGACTGAAACGGTTCGGGTTATGTACATACATGTACGCCCCCAAAGATGACCTCAAGCATAGGGCCTATTGGCGTGAACTCTATACAGTCGAGTGAGTCCAAGACTATCAGTCTTCGTCTAACCACTGGTTATCTTCTTCTTATAGAGAGGCCGAACAGTTGCGAGATTTGATAACCGCTGCCAAAGAGAACGGAACGACATTCTTCTACGCCCTGTCGCCCGGTCTCGACATATCCTACTCTAACCCGAAAGACGTGCTCTGTCTTAAGCGCAAACTGGAACAGGTGGCGCAGTTCGGGTGCAATGCATTTGCTCTGCTCTTTGACGACATCGAACCAGAGATCAGCGAATCAGACAAAGAGGTGTTCCAGTCGTTTGCCAGCGCTCAGGTCTCGGTGTCCAATGAGGTCTACCAAAGCTTAGGTCATCCGCGGTTCATGTTCTGTCCGACTGAGTACTGCACGTCGAGAGCTGTGCCCAACATTCAGAACTCTGAATACCTGAACACAATCGGCACGAAACTGATGTCAGAGATCGACATCATGTGGACCGGCAATAAAGTGATCTCTCATTCCATAACCGTTCAGTCTATCCAAGAGTTGTCGGAAGTGCTGAGACGACCGCCGGTCATATGGGACAATCTTCACGCCAACGACTACGACCAGAAGCGTATATTCCTCGGCCCCTACAGCGGGCGGTCCACTGATCTCATCCCTCACTTGCGGGGTGTCCTCACAAACCCTAACTGTGAATACGAACCAAACTTTATAGCCTTCCATACTTTGGCGCAATGGAGTAAATGCAGTACTGATGCCAAGTGTCAGATGAGTTCGGTCAGCGCCGACATTAAACTGGAAGCCGAGGGCGAAAATGGGTCAATGGAAGGCGTGCCGATGCACTTGAATCCCAACGCATACCACCCGAAGAACGCTTTGAGAAATTCAATCACTGAATGGTTACCGGAGTTCAACAAATCAAAGACAGCATTCGGTCGGTCCAACTCTTTTCTTCACTTGCCGTTAGCACCTGTGCTGTCGTCGGGTCCGCCCATCACAGACGAGATGGTCGGACTGCCGAACGTAACAATAGTCAACTCGACTGCAATCGAGCAAAAATCACTTGAAATGAATTCAATTCCTACCGAACCACTGATCACTCCACCGGAATTGTCTGACAGTTCCGATCGACGAATCAAAACGACTGAATCAGAGGACTCGACAATTGAGACGTCCAAAGAGGTGTCACAAGCTTTGGAACCGATGGACTGCAACCCGACGCCGGGCAGTTCAGGCAGTTCCCCGAAACACCCGGACAGCAGCGACGCTCAGATGGAAGACTCAAATCTCTTGAAGAGCGAAACCTTCGAAACTCCGCCCCTAAGTAAAAAGGGTGCTAATAGTGTGGACTCAGCCGAAGAAATGCAGACCGAGAGCTCCTCCGAGATGGATGAGGAGAACCGATGCAATTCGCTGACTGTGGATGACCTGCAGCTCTTGGTCGACCTGTTCTACCTGCCCTTCGAACACGGCCCGCACGCACTTCACTTCCTCAATGAGTTTCATTGGCTCAAAGCCAACGGTTTCATAGTCTCCGAGTACCGAAGAAAACGCACCACTGAGGTCGAGTGTCCCGAAGTGGCCGAATGGTACGAAAGAGCGGCCAAATTCGACGAAATGACCGCATCTGTCGGCCGACTTTTGACGCGATTGACATTCTGCAAAAACCGTTCACTTCTTTACGACTTATATCCATACGTTTGGGACGTTAAAGGAGTCATATCTCTACTTAACTCATACGTCAAATGGCTCGGTATGTCTTCGCTTATATCTCTAGTTTTAGTGGTAAACTGACTTTCAACACATCGCTTGTAGTATCAGTTGTTCGCGCGATTAGTTGTTATTCGTGTCCACTATTGCGCGACATGTGTTAAGACAAATGTTAGACAATTTGCGCGAAGAAGAGATAGCGTTAGTGAAGAGTCAGTCGATTCCCAATCGCTACCAATCGTTCGGTCATTAATGGATCGTATTTTTCTCTGTCATAGCTTTAGGAAGAGTTCCGACAACTAATTTAAGTCAACCGATTGGCTTCATTTCGCCGACATTTACCTGTATTTACACATTTCACACACCCCTTGAGTCCGATAAGCAAATGACCACAACTACAAAACCCGATCTATAGCCAGATCTCCGCCCGAACTATCATTTGCTTATCGAACACCTCTTCTGTTCTCTCTATTCGTTACTTGACTTCAGGTAAGTCTTGAGCGCAAAGCGATTCCAATGTTAGTCAGAGGCGACGCGACTTAGACAACATGAAGGCAAAGCTAAGCGAGCGAAGGCGCAGTTAGCAGTTAGCAAGCTCATTTGAAGCCAGCACAAGTCAAGTAACGAAAAGTTGAATGTTTCTCTTGGATTTGCGTCAAATGACAAGACATTGAGACAAATGATTCCACGATAGGGTTCTCCAAGGGATACAAAGAGGCGTTCATGAGTGGAGATCAGGAGCCCTGGGTGTTCAGGGGTGGGCTCACCGGTGAGCTCCAGGTATGCAATTATCTCTTAAATACATAACATTTGCTGAAAAACAAATCATTTGTTTGAAGCGATTACTGCCCGTCGAGACTGTGAGCGATCTCTTCTCATACAAAGCTCCGGAATCTCCTTCGAGTCGGATATACACTATAAGACCATACCTGCCCTCAGATGAGACATCGGTTTACGAGATCTGTCGCAAAAACTATGCCATCGATAGGGATAACATCATTATAGAAGAGATGACAGACTTTGTCGGCGAAAAGTGAGTTTCGTTGACATCTTTAAGCATTTTAAACATGATTTTCATCCACAGAATGATCGGTGGATTCCTGTGTCTGAGTCGCGAATATTGTTTCATAGTTGAGGACGAGATCGGAATCTGTGGCTACGGTTTGGCCGCTTTAGACGCCCAACAGTTCAACAAAAAGCTTGAGATCTCGTGGACCCCAGAACTTAGCCGCAAATACCCGGCGCCCACAGAAAAGCTCAACTCTGGTCAGAAGTTGTCGGCCGAAGAGGAACTCATACATGACATGCACTCGAAAGCTGAGATCTATGCTGTCCCTGACTCGATTCGCAAGAGTCACCCGTCGGTGCTAAAGATGAGTCTTTTGCCGCACATAATCGACTCGAGTGTTCCCAAACGAATCCTCGCCTGCATTATAGCGGCGCTCAAAGCCAACGGTCAGTATTCTTATCAGTAGTGCTTCAGCTCTAAGACATTATCTAATCATCTGATCTCTTGTCTAATCTTAGGCTCAATCGGAGTCTACTCTGAAATCTCAGCCAACGATAAGAAACTATTTGACTTCTACTCGAAGTTAGGCTTCGCTCAGATCCCGGTTCCCAATGAAGTGGTCACTGAGTCGTCGGTATTCATGGGTCGACTCATTTGAGTTTAGCTTTTGTTTAAGACTAATATAATTTGTTTTTTATTTCGTGATCTAATTGTCATTAATTTAAAATAAAATTTTGTTTTCCAATTGACTAAAGTCTTGGTATTTTTTGTCATTAGTTGAGCGCAAAAGTTGAGACAAAGTTAGCGATAATTCGTTGGAAAATAACTTCAAATGAAAGATAAGACAGTCTTTGGATTTGATAATTAGCTGTCATTTGGTTAACACAACCGAAAACTTAATATCGTTTCGCACGTATCCAACAATTTATAAGTGTTTCCACAATTAACTCAATAATGCAATCGATTGTCTGATCTCATCCTAGTCTGGCTGAGAGTTGAAAAAACTTGATAAGTGTTTCAAGGTTAAATTTAGTAATTACAACTTATCTATTTAGAACTTTAGCACTAATATAACTGTCAAACTGTTTCCTAACTAAAATAATTATATTTACTTGCTATTTATCTCCAGAAGAATAATGATATCTAGGTAAATTAGCTGAAGTTTGGCCGACTAGAAAGTAGGAAACAAACAAACAAGATCAGCTTATGACCTCGAAGGACAAGACATAACTGTCGACAAGGTCGAGACAAACTAGCAAAACAAGTGGCATATAGTGGACGTGCGGCCAAACTTTCCACTAATAACTTGATCACAAGATAAGAGCTGATCCAATGACGGCACAGACATCACAGTCATCAGCGGTGGCGCTCCACTCGACAAACATTTCTGATTCTGTGCTGTAAAACGAATCAGTCCTCAAAACAGAAGTCAGTCTAAGAGAAGTGCGATCGACGACTGCTATCTTCACAATCGCTGTTTCACTGGATTAAAACTTTTAAACCATTTTCAGATTTGATTGAGTGAATCGAAAAATAAATTGTGTCAGATATGTCTCGTTTCGATTGTGTTGAGAGCGCTCCGGCCATCGAGATCTTCGCTTTGAGCAAGGCATACAAGGAGGACACCTTTGCCCAGAAGGTTGACCTTGGCATTGGAGGTAATGTCACAGATTAGATAACTGACACCGATTGACACATCCATTCTTCGGACAGCCTATCGGACAAACGAAGCCAAGCCATGGGTTTTGCCGGTCGTCCGGAAGGCAGAGCACGAGATCGCGGCCGACGAGAGCCTGAATCACGAATACTTGGGTCAGTTGGGCGATGAAGTGTTCTCGAAGTCGGCCACTAAGATGTTGCTCGGCGACAACAACAGTGCCATCACAGAGGGAAGGGTGAGTTGTTGCAAGATCATCTTTTTGATGTTAACAATCATCTTTATGTCAGGCATTCGGAGTGCAATGTCTGTCGGGAACGGGTGCGCTCAGAGTTGGCGCCGACTTTCTTCAGCGAAACGCCGGCTTCAAAGTCGTCTATTTATCAGCGCCGACGTGGCGTAAGTACTGGTCATTGCCTTGATTTCCAATTTAGTGACAAATTACAGCCAATCACCGCCTGGTCTTCCTTCACGCTGGCTTCCAAGAGGTCCGCACCTATAGGTATTGGGACGCTCCCAACCGTCAGCTCGACTTCAAAGGACTCATCGAAGACCTCCGCAACGCTCCCGAGGACTCGGTTGTAGTACTGCACGCGTGTGCCCACAACCCGACCGGAATCGACCCGACAGAAGACCAGTGGAAAGCGATCGCAGATGTGATTCAGGAGCGAAAACTCTTCCCGTTCTTTGACTGTGCTTACCAGGGATTTGCTTCGGGAGATCTGGAGCGCGACGCCAAGAGTTTCAGATACTTTGTAAGCCGTGGCTTCGAAACCATTTGCGCCCAATCTTTCGCTAAAAACTTTGGTCTTTATAGTGAGTATTGATTGTCTGATATCATGAGAACAACATAATTGACAAACGAATCCATCTCTTCCTCTGTTGTGTGTTCCTAACAGACGAACGAATTGGTAATCTGACAGTTGTGCTGAAGAACACGGCCCCAGTTGTGAACGTGAGGGGTCAGATCACTCTTCTGGTCAGAGGAAACTACTCGAACCCTCCCGTTCACGGGGCGAGGATTGTATCCAAAGTTCTGAACGACCCGGCGCTCAACGAGGAATGGTATGTTTGGATGTCTTCTATGGCATGACTTATCAATTGTTCAATTAAAGGAAGGGATGCATCAAATTGATGGCCCAACGCATTCAGGCCATGAGGAAGGAGTTGAGAGACAACATCGAAAAGTTGGAAACACCGGGAAAGTGGAGTCACATCACAGAACAGATCGGAATGTTTTCGTATACCGGACTCAACGCCAATCAAATCAAGTGTTTGGTCGAGGAATACCACATATATCTGCCAAAAGACGGTCGCATAAGTCTGAGCGGAATCAATACCAATAACGTTGAATACGTGGCCAAAGCCATCAACGATGCCGTCAAACGATTCCCTTAAGACATCTCAACATTCAATTACATTCGAAGCAATTATTTTAGACTTTATTTGATTGGTTTTATTCATTGAACTATCGTTGAAAGCAATGTATTACTGATTACTGATTGTATTGTCAATTATTTTTAGAATAAATTACCGATTATTAGCTTTTAAGCGATTATGAGATTCACTGAAAAGGGTAACTAATGATAAGGATAAGACCAAGTCGAGTTCAAAATAGCCAACTTAGAATCATAAGTAAAAACTAAGAGACGAACATGGGAAATTAGTCAGGGTAGAAAAGGGTCTAATGAAGAACCCGGCTCCCCATAGCTTATTTGTTCTTGGTAATCATCTTGGTAATAAATAAAACTTTGTTTCAGAGCAGCACTGGTCCGGTGCTGAACACATGCGCTCACTTGAGTACATCAGTTGAGGCACTCCTCCTTCAAAAACAATAACAAACTTATTGTTTAAAAAGTTCCAAACTAATTATCAAGAACATTTATTAAAATGGTAATCAATGTCTTTTACAAATGTCTATTAAATCTAAAGCTAATTGTCTGTTGAATAGCGGTTCCGTTTCTGTGGTCAGAATGACTGTCAGGACTGGATTTTGGCTCAAATATCGCTTCTCTCGAAATTGGTATTCATTTGTCTGTAAATTGAATCTAATTCTAAATCAATTTTAAATGAATTTAGACATCAATCAAAATGAAAATATTATGCAACGAAAGTCTCAACGATCTGATAGACAATAAAATTGATGTAAAGACCAATTGAATGATCTAAATATGATTAATACTCTTATTCTTGTCAGTTCGACAAAGTGGTCAAAATGGGAACCGACGCCAAACTGGACGCCGAAGACATGAAGGCGTGTGTGTCTGCGGTCCAGTTCGTGCTGTCGAGCGCTGCCAAGTATAGCACCGACAGTGAGACCCTGTCTAACGAACTCCAACAGTTGGGTCTTCCAAAAGGTATTCCCGAAGACATGACCACAACTCTAATGACTATTGTCTTCCAATAACTCAGAGCACAGTTCATCGCTTTGCAAAGTTTATTCAGAAAACTTGGATCGGCTTCAGAAGGCTTTGAGACAACAGAGCCTAAGATGTATTGAAATTGTTTGAACGAAATTGTCATTAAAACTAATTGTCTTTCAGTGAGTCGTTTACATGAAATCAATTACAAAATCGATACCGAATTCAACGGTCGGTCACACAAAGTGAAAGCGCCGGCACTTCACTTGACTTTTGAGACAATTGTCGACTCAAACAAAGAAGTCAACGAATTCTATGTCACTCACGAAAAGTTGTCTTCACTTATAAATGGTATGTCTTTTCTTAATTTTAATCAATTCTAATCACTTAAACATTTTAAAGAGCTTCGGCAAACACTTCAAATGATGGATGAAATGGCTGTTCGATAATTAAATCAAATTTTTATCATTTTTAAAATTATTAATAAAATAAAATAATTTGATGTTTGTATCCAATAAACAGGATTAACCAGTTCAGTGAACTATTAAACTAGCTCAATTTTATATCAGTCAAGTCTATTCAAAGTGATGACCAACCATGAGATCAGTATAAAGTAATTTTTGTTTGAACAAGTTAAACATTTATTTAGTAAATTTAGTATCGATTGCAACAAATGATTGAATAAATAGTGATTTAATCTACAACTCAGACGAGTGATTGATGTCTATTACAAGTCAAATACCGGCCGACGAGAGCCAAAGTGCCGAACGACAGCAATGGCCACACGAGTTGCGGCACATTCTTGAGCGCCGAGTAATGCAATTCGTGCCACAAATATCCGGTCGTTCTTCGACTGAAACCGATTGTGTTTAAGGCAAAGCGGGCGTACGTTTCGTGTGTGGGCGCTATCAGACCCGTCACCGAATCAGGACTGCAGATCGAGGGCAGAAGAGACTGAACAAGAATTCCATCGGCTTTGCATTCGTAGGCCAGAGATTGCGAAAAGCGGTCGACAAAGGCTTTGGTCGCCGAATGAAGACTCAGATGAGGAACGGCTGTCGTCGACAGTATTGACGAAACATTTATTATGAAACCAGACTTTCGGCGTTTCATTTGCGGCAAAACGATTGAAGTCATGACAAGAACTGAACAAATCTCTGAATTGAGAATCGATTGGATCTGTTGTCGACTGAAATCACAATAATTGGCCTCAAATTCGTAAATCAGCGAAACGTTGTTCACTAAAACAGTTATCTCTTTGGCTCCGATTTGACGGTCAATGGCGTCAAACACTTGCAGTCCTTCCCCGAAGTCAGCGGTAATTGTCATCACCTGAACGTTGCACTCGAAGACCAGTTTATTGGTTATGAATCTAAGGATGTCTTCGTTGGCGTCGATTAGCACCAAATTGAAGCCCTTTTGTGCCAATCGTTGGGCTAACGCCAGACCCGTCCGATTGGAGACAAACGTAACGACAGCCCAATCATTGGTACCGGCGGTCAGTGTCGGCATCACTTGAGAACAGATGTGAATGTAAGCCAATTTCGTCACTTTTAGCACATATTTTGCCGAATATTTGGCCACAAAATAGAGGCCAATAAATGATAGGATTTGTTGACATCGGAGAAACTTATGGTTAATGTGCGGAAAGAGATGTGAAAATGAGTCGATTGAAGACATTGTGAACAGTCGTGAAGTGAAGTGATGTTAGGAAAGGGAAGTGCAGTGGCTTTCAGTGACTGACAACAACACTAACAAAATAAATGCATTTATAGTGGCGAATACCGGTGGGTCTGAAAGAGAAAGGTCTTTCTGCTCTCAAATGAATACAATTGAAGACTCAATCTTCAGTAGACCTGAGGAACTGCATAACAGCAATACAAAGACGAGACCATTGATGACTCAGACATTACATCACATCAGAGGGACTGACACTAAAACAGATCACACACTGCATGACGTAAAGTGACGATCGAGTCATTGGATGCTCAGACTCTGGACTGGTATGTGAACGGCCAGAGAAATACTCTCAGAGTACTGTTCTGTTGAATTGCATCCGAAAAGATATTGAAAAGTGATCTACACATCTAAACAAGCAATTTCTCCAAAGGATACGCCACTTGAAGTCAGTTTATGCATCGCTATTGCGCTTTCAGAAGGGCTTCCGAATCAGTCAGTCAGTCAGTCAGTAGTTTCACAGGCATTGACATCGAGTCCTCACATCAGTGGCACACTTCTTGACGGTTCATCTCAATTGAGATCCACTAATTATTCAATCAATTTCTCATCATTTAAGTTAATCATAAATTGTTTGTCACAAACAAACCGTTTGTTTGACGTCTGCTACCAATCAGTCGGTCAGTGAAAGTAATCAATTAATTAGATATTAATTTGTTTAATAAACAGAGATCAACGAAACCGGCGGTTCATAACAAAATCTAGGTAAATATTAATTCTGTTTTGTTAACTCTTATCATAATTAACTTTAATCAATCAAATTATGAGCGAAAATGCAAGTATTCCTCTCTTTCTTTCTTTTCCTATATTTAACTCTATATTTGATTTTTCAAATTAACAATTCATTTGCTAATAATGTAATTTAAATGTTCTTTGCTCGTTTCCTTTTTGTCAAAATGTACAAGCTTAAATATAAAATTTAAGATTTTGTTTTTAAAATAGCAAATTTAAAAAGCTTTTGTTCCGCAAATAACTAGCTTCGAGTTCGTCAATAAGATGGCTACCAGTTTCAGACCACGGCTGACAATTGTGATTATTGTTCCAGATCGTTCAGAAAATAATTCAGTAAAATTCAGACTATTCTAAGAAGTTTTAAATATCATAATATTGTGGAACATAAACTGAATCTGATATTTGATATAAAATATCATAAATGAAGCGGTGTGACACGCGCTTCGGTGTGTGTTCCAACATCTGGATCACATCAGCACATCACAGGGCTTCACTTTTGCTTATAATTATTACTCATTATATAACTCCATATATTCTAATATATTTATATACAAATGATTGCATTGCTCGACGCCTAATATCTCGCCTTGCCTTATAAATCCAGAGTCCAAACTTTCACAAACTGTTCTTCACCTTCTAAGCTTCCTTGATGCCAACTTTAATCAAAATCCGTTCTTCGGAAGTTATCTTTTCAGCTTGTATTCCCCAACCCTATCGCCCATAGAGCTAGCATAGTATTGGATTTCAACCAGGTATTTCCATATGAAGGAATATAGATCCAACCTTGAAACTTCTGCAGATTATCTATCTTACCCTCCTCTGTGGACCTACCAAGTTACATCAAAATCGGCTCAGGTCTTCACACCTAAATTCTAATTATTCTAACCTATTACTCCCACTCACTATTCTGCGCATCACTTAGTCTTGTCCATTAGTCGACTGTTTCTTTAGTGCGCTCAGCCTATCAATCAGTCTGAACCACGGATTCCCAAGGGGGGGGGGTAATTAGCCCAAAATCCCTCCTGTTTTCGAAAAGTTCGAAAAATCCCCCCTGAGTTTTTGGCCGGAGCTCGGAAAGATGGCCGCCGCGCGAAGCGCGACGGCCATTTTGGTCTTCGAGAACTGGGTTATAACTGAATTTAAACCGGATTTAGGCATAATTAAGCTAAATTAACGTTAATTTAACTAAATTAAGCGTATAATAGGCCTAATATCAAAAGAACGGCTTAAATCGGTCGTCATTAAGCTTAATTTAACTGGATTTAGGTATAAAATGGCGGATAGCCGATCCCCTCCCTAGTCCCTCCCTAGGATTTTTGACCAAAATTGCGCAATAATCACCCCCTGATCCCCCTCTGTCATGATCGAGCTTGGGCATCCGTGTTCTGAACTGTCAAGTGCTCGCCAATTCTTAACCTATTTCTGACTCTTATGCAACCGATAATTGCTATTGAATCACTTCCGTGCAATGTCAGAGAGAGCGGACCACACATAGCGCTAACTCACCTAAAAGTCCGCTCCTCTCAGTCAAGCTCTTCACTGTAAGTTGGGACGCAATCAGTGCAGTCGCCTTTTCAATATGTAATCCTTAGTTTTAGTTTTAATTATGAATACTCTTTTCTGTTCTATTTCTTATTGTGTTTTGTTGTGAGAGATGAGTATTGTGTTTGTGTTTGTATTGTTGAGTGTCGTCTGCGGTCCGTCGACTCATGAACTCAGTTCCCAGACCGGGCTGCGTAGAGCGACCGCAGACAACGGCGGCAACCGCGGACTTGGATCAGTGAAGGATCCGAAGAGAATGGCCACCGATGTTGCCCTGGACACCCCAAACCAGGTGGTAGCAGAGCTGCAAATCAACACACTCGCACCTGATGTCACGGCACACCGACCTAACAATTGGGCACCGCTTCATAAATGTCATCAAACAGTCAGTTAGTAAAAAACTATCTCGCTTTCAATTCAGCGGCTCTCATGGTCTGACGGCTAGGGGAGTGGGTGAACTAGCTAGTTTTTTTGAGTGGGGCTCATTGCAGGGACTGGCCTTCAACTGGCATGAAGAAAATGTTTT